>CAJQZJ010033081.1:3288723-3303520 GCA_907164525.1 Lophiomys imhausi | reverse complement strand
AAAAAAAATAAAGTATTTAAAAAAATAAAATTAAATAAAAATAAAATTAAATATCTTAAAAATCTGGAAATTTCATTACTGAAGAGAACCCCCAAGAAAAGGTACTCTTGTTTTTGAGATATGAATTTACATTCTCACTTTTCTTCTTAAGAGAATTCCCAAGAGATGATTTATTAATTCCCTGTTGCACTTTTTAATAAAATAAAAGAGCAAATACAAAAGCACAAAAGCATTATTAATTTTTTCAGAGTCTTAGTTAAGGTTTTATTGCTGTGAAGAGACAGCCTGACCACAGCAACTCTTATAAAGGGAAATATTTAATTGGGACTAGTTTATAGTTTCAGAGGTTTAGACCATTATTATCATGGTGGGAAACCTGGCAGCATGCAGGCAGACATATTGCTAAAGAAGGAGCTGAAAGTTCTAGGTCCAGACAGATTGGCAGACAGCAGGAAGTGACTGTGTGCCATGAGGCCTGGTTTGAGCTTCTCAAAGCCCAGCTCATAATGACACACTTCCTTCAGCCAAGCCACACCTACTCCAGTAAGTCCACACCACCTAATAGTGCCACTCCCTATGAACATATAGGTGACATTTTTATTTAAGCCAACACAGTCAGGAATGCCCAAATTATATCTCTTCTATCTACTTTGGGAACTTAATGCATAGCTGTGTCTAGTGTCAAGGCACATGCTGGTCTGGTTTCAGTGAGGAATTATACATGTCCTTCTGAGAGCATGTCTGTAGAACTGTCCCCTGTCTCTTCCCTTCATTTAAAAATCTGAGTTACAATCACCTGTGGCTTATGGTTGTATGTCACAATATTTTTCTTGTTTCTTCTTATTCTAAAAGCCTTGGGATTACCACTGCTAAATTTGGTTTTTAAACTCAAGAGAAGAAAGAATACTTGTTGGTACCTTCTTCCTTCTTCCATCCACCCCAATGGAAAAGAACAAAAGATGTATGACAAAAATCTCATGCCACACTAGCAGCATTTTTAAAAAGAAAAAATCTGGGCATGGTGTAGCAGTTCTTTTATTTCAACACTTGGGAAGCTGGTGATCTCTGTGAGTTCAAGGCCAACCTGCTCTACATTGTAAATTCTCAGACAGCCAAGGCTACACAGTTGCAACAATAATAAAATAAGAAAGGGTGAAGAGAGAGGGTGAGAGAGAGACTATTTCCTAAGCACATTTGATATTTTCCCTTCTATCTTTGGCCTTACTAAAGCAAATCTTTCCAAACACATCCATCTCTAGTTTTTATTAACCTTCAGAGTTTTCTGCAATTTGCTCCATTCACAAAGAGCAGCTGGCAGATGTGGACATGATGCCTGTAATCCCTGTAGTCAGGAGGTGGGGGCATGAGTCCACACCAGCTACATAACACAATATTGTCAGAGGGAAAAAAAAAGAAAAGAGAAGAAAAAGAACAGAAGGAAGGAAGGGATGGAGGCGGGAGAAGGGAGGGAGGAAGGGAAGGAGGTGAAGAGAAGAAGGGAGGGGGAAATAAAGGGAGAGAAAGAAATGAAAGTGTCCACGTTTACAAAGAAAGCCACAGACTTGTCATTACTATGCACATACACATCTCACTGCTTACACACTTAAGGAGTTAGTGGTACCTCTAGACCCATACTAATACTACTCTACTCACATCATGGGAAGGGATGTGTGTGTACTATTCTATGCCTACAGCCAGATATGCCTGCCCTTTGTTTCCAATAGACCAATTCCCTTCTCCTTCAAGGTTTACTCTAAATGTATCCTTCTTAGCTGGGCATAGTGGTAGATGCCTATAAACCTAGCACAGGGGAAATAGAGGTAGGAGAATCACCACTAGTTTTAGACCAGCCTGGTCCACAGTAAGTTTCAGGCCAGCCAGTGCTATAAGTCAAAACGCTGTTTCAAAAATAAAATGAAATGCAGTATCTCCTTCTATACTAAGTCCTCATTCTCTACATTAAAATAAATTTATCTCTTTACATTCAATCAATAAACAAATATTGAATAGCTCCTGAATATTAGGCCCTGTTTTAGGAGTAGAATTACAACAGAGAAAAAGCATGGATCATAGCACACTTCTACAGAATGAAATAAACTTGAACCTACTATCAGCCTTCCCAGACAGAAGCTACCTGCTCAAGCAGTAAGATGCACCAAAAAAAAAAAAAAAAAAAAAAATCCTCAATTTCAAGAAACTAGCTCATACCAAGCACATCTGCCCCTCTGGGAAAATGAAATTAATGTGACCAAATCTCCAGGAAAGAGAAGAGAGCATCATGATTACTATGGAATGTGTGGGAATGTCATCAGGCAGAAGAGGATTCTAAAGGCCCAGGTACGTGCAGACAGATAGGTCTCTAGATTTCCAAAGAAATGTTGCATGATACTCTGCTAGGGAAGTTGTGACCAAGGAGAACTGTTCCTCATGAGCCATCCACACAATATGGAGAGATAAAAGCAGCGGTTAAGAGGAGTTTGTGGGATTGCAGGAAGGGCAAATGCAGATGAAACTGTACAAGCAGCGTCTGTAGAAAAGCTTTCAAGAGAGTTTGGCTACAGCACCCATCACTAGAGGAACCTACAGAGAAGATCAGGGGGCAGGCTATGTAGAGCTCTGCTGGTCCACGTGAAGGTTTTGGTCACATGTGACTAGAGCAGTGGGAAGCTAAAGAAATGGGGTGGCATTGTTGTCTGCTTTTTGTTTGTTTCATGTTGTATTATAAATATCATTTTTATTTATTTTAATGTAATTTTAGTTTTTGTTAGCACAAAAGTATTTGAATACTTTAATTGACTTTTTTCAAATAAAGCCTATTTTAATTATCCATTCATGTTGATGCCCCTCCCCCACTTTGGTTTTTCAATGCAGAGTCTTTCTGTATAACAGAGCTCTGGTTGTCTTTGACTCACTTTGTAGATTAGGATGGCATCAAATTCCCAGAGATCTGCCTGCCTCTGCCTCCTGAGTGCTGGGATTAAAGGCATGCACCACCATATCCAGTCCAATGTTGGTGGATTTTTAAGGTGGTTATAGTTCTTAGCTCTTGTGAATCAAACAGCAATGAACATGAAAGTAGGATTATATTTTTTTAATTCTGAGCAGTTTATTCTCATCATTACAGTGTTCAACCAATTGGACCTACAAAGATAGCAGGTGTAAACATCAGGAGGTACATTTCCATTCTGAAAAGAGACACAGTATACACACAGAAAAAAATGCAGCATATATTACAGTATTCAAAGTAACTGTTGACATTTCAGATGTGACATATTTACAAGAAAAGTATGCTTTAAAATAATTAAATAATTTCCATAAGCTTACAAAAGAATTGAGATAAATATTAGGAGATCCTGATAATCACATGAACATATTCCTATGCTTTTGAATAAAGGTACTTCTATAAAAATTCCTAAAATAGAGCGAATATTTTATCACCATGAAATATATCAAATTATTAATACCAAAATAAGCTAAAATGAACTGCACTGTGGAGGCTGTACCAAAGAAAACAGCACCAGGCTCATGAATGTAGGACATTGACTATAAAGATGTGCTTTAAGCCAAGAGATGATTTAATGAGACCTGCATTTCAGCAAAGCACCTTTGGATGCCATAGAGGATGGAACAGGTCTTGTGCTGTCTTCCCATGGTGACATCAGGATGGTAAGTGCTTTGAGCTTGTTTCTACCCCATTCTAATCTTACTCATGAACTGCCAACATAGTGCAGCCCACAACTTCAGCATTTATGATTTTGAGTAGGTAAACTCCACCTCTACCATCCTAGAGTTCTAAACAGATATGAGAATAAAACTGACATTAGAGCAGTAGGGAACCATACCATACTGTTTAATGGAACTTTATGCAGTGTGGGAACTCTGATGCTGACATTAAAACCATATGAACAGGATCTCTTACCCACAGGCATTGAAAAGGAGCAGTCAGCTATGAGACTGAGACAGGTTTTAGGCAAGGGTACTTAATTGAGAAGCAGCAGGAAATAAAGTTGACATAATTTTTGTTTTGTATAAATTTCCTTTGGCCTCAGTTTTCCATCTTTGAATGCATGAATGCTATTTTATAGGGAGGAATCTTTCATGTAAGAGTTTTATCACTTTTAAGAAATAGAATGATTTTTATTCAAAATAGCCACCATGCAGAGTGACACATATTTAACTTCCTCATGATCACTTTTTCTCATTACCACATACAGAACACCAACTTTAAATTTTTAAAGTGTATGTTCATTTGAATTTTTAAAAATATATTTCCTATTGAGTCACTAGTATAGACTTCATTTCTCTATAGTTTCCATTTCATGTGTGTTAATATATGAATGTGGCTAATTTCAATTCAAAACTTTTTAATTGAGTTTTTATTTTATGTGTACAGGTGTTTTACCTGCATGTATATCTGCACCACATGGATGCAGTGCCTATGGAAGCCAGCGTAGAGAATTGGATCCCCTAAGACTAGAATTACAAATAGTTGTGAGTAACCATGTGGTTGGTTTCCTGGATCCTCTGGAACAACAGCCAGTGTTCTGAACTACTAAGCCATCTCCCTAACTCCCAAACTCTTCAGTTTAGAGCATTTAGTTATTCTGTTTATCCATCAAAGATATTTTACTTTATCTACCATAAAAAATGATAAAACTGACTTTTTTAAACATTCAGCTACTCTTGACTAGCTAAAGATTAAGTCAAGATTAATTGGATGAACAAAATGAATTGGCTTTGGTTGCCTTCTGTATTGGAAATAACATACATAGGAACGTAGGAATCAACCTAAGAAGTCCATCATCAGATAGGTAAAGAAAGGTGATATATATTTACCATGGACTAGTACTCTGCCTTTTTCATTTAAGATTGTATGTGTAAACCTGGAAGACAGTACTGTAAGTGAAACAAACCAAGCATAGAAAGATAAATACCAGGGGCTAGAGAGATGGCTTAGTAGTAACAGGGACATACTGACCTTGCAGAGGACTGGAATGGGTTCCCAGCACTCATGTCAGGCAACTGCAGTTGCAGCCCAAGGGATTCATTGCCCTTTTTTGATCCCTGAGTACATTGTACTCACATGTCCATTCCCATACCCAGGCATACAAACATGTTTAAGGGATGGCTCAAGGTTGGGAGCACTCACTGCTCTTGCAGAGGACTTGGGGTTGGTTCTCACCACTCATGTCAGGTGACTCACAACTATCTGTAACTCCAGAGGATTTGGTGCCCTCTTCTTACCTGTATTGGGACCACCTGTGTATATGTATACACAAAGAGATACAACACATAATTTTTTAAAATCTTTGTTTAGAGATAAAGAAATATAAATATCACATGGCCTCAATTATATGTGGAGTTTAAAACATGTAAAATCACTGACAGAGCTGATATCTGGCATGTCAAGGCCCGGAGTTTGACCTCCACCAATTATAAGGAGTTCACAGAAGCAGAGACTAGATTAAAATTACCAGGGATTGGTGTGAATTGTAGGACTCAGGAAGGGGTTGCTAAAGAACATAACATTTCAGTGCAGATCAGAGGAATAAGCTCAAGAGACTTTCAATGTGACAATAGATAATAGCAACACATTTATACTGAGAAATGATGGCGAGTAAACATTTGGTTTTGTTAACACAGAGAAGGTAAGTCATATGATGATTACTGGATTTAGCCATGACCTGTCACAATTTACACACGTCCTACATTAGAAATCTAAAAGTTGTGCCTGTAAGATGGCTCAGCAAGTGGTTGCCACCCAAAACCTGAATTCCAGCCCAGAACTTAATGGGAGAAGGAGAGAACTGACTCCACAAAGTTGTCCTCTGGCTTGAACACACATACCATGGCATACAGCTGCATTCTCATACACACATATGATGTGCACACACATACTCACACAATAATAATGAAGTTAAAGCTTTGCATGTTTAAATATATAAGATTTTGTCAAAGAAAATATTTGTGAAAGAAGTTTGAAGAACAAGTTGAAGAATTGGTGCTAATACTGGGAAAAAAGTGAAGGATTTAAACCCTTGCCTGCACGATGGAAAAAGGTGAAAGTTAAGCTAGAGTTTGGACACCATGAAGTCACACAGCCACCTCTTCAGAAACAGCCCCTTGATGATTCTATGCAACAAAACCCTGTTTAACAGTGTTACCTTGCATTCTCTCTCTGATAATGTAATAACTTTCCTTATGCTATTTGGAGATATTTTGAGTCATTTCCTGAGATGTCTGCATAATGTGCACCCTGAGGGTTTCATTTCCACAAACCACTAGCTTTGGGGAGGAATACAGAGGCATTCCAGGCAAGCTCTAGTCATTGAATAAACCTGGATTTCAAAAAGGAGATTGAATTTCCTGATTGCTATGTTATCTCTACTGTTAGAGGAAAAATTATTCTCCCTATAATTCTTCTGTTTGTATAGTCTATAAAGTTAATATCTGTGAAATCAGTTGATTATTACTGTGCTAAATTACTCTGGAATAGACAGAAGATTAACTTCTTGGTATTGACAAGAGAAACTCTCAATGTCTTTTGACTTACTATGTCTGGCAGTAGGAAAAATCACAATAACACATGAAAGTATGTTGTGGGATATGTTTAGAGAGCAAAAAAAAAACATTAATAGAGATGGATTTTTAGTGTATTTTTGCCTGAGATTTCTATTTTCTGCCACACATCCTCTGAAATGAACTGGAGGTACACAATGTAAATTGATTTATCTGCACCTTAAGAAATCTCTGAGGTTTACTTGCTTCTGAGGTATTTATGCTTGCATAAATAATTTAATGGTAAACTAATCTAGCTTTCATAATTATCTCTCACAGAAACACAGAGCTCCATCCCAAAGAACTTAATTGCAGCTTGATAAAGGTATTAGGGCACTATGACTAATAAGTCATACAAAAACTTTTTAAGACATAAAGGGAAAAAAAACCATAACCTTCAAGTCTAAGTTCTTAGGAAGAAATGTGTCATTTATAGTTGATTTTTAACATTCTATCTTCAAGAAACATTGTTTTATTAACTAGAAATTTCCTTTAGGAAAATTTTAAGTGCATTGTTATTGGATATGGTGCTGCACACCTCTTATCCCAGCACTTGGGATATGGAGGCAGGAGGAGTTGGAGTTCAAGGTTTTCTTCAGCTATCAGGAGTTTGTGGTCAGCGTGAATTATAGGAGAGTCTGTCAAAGATAGATAAAACTGAAGAAATAGTTCAGTCATTAAAAGCTAAGCTTCACAACTAAAACTTTAAAGATAGATGATAGATTAGATGGATGGATGGATAGAAAGAAAGAAAGAAAGAAAGAAAGAAAGAAAGAAAGAAAGAAAGAAAGATAGATAGAGATGTGCACTAAAATATGTTGTCTTAATAATGTTAGTGATGTCATAGGATGTCATTCTATGTCTTCCAGTGGGGAATTCCCAGCCTAGTCCAGTATCAGGCCAGAAATGCACACTCCTCTTCCAGAAGATCTGAGCTAGATTAGTCCAGGCAGAAAAGGGTGGAACATGAACCAGGATATTTATACCCTCAGGCTGTACAGAATAATCAGGAGAGGAAGAAGAAAAGTTTGTTTTCACTACAAAGTGAAATACCTCTTATATGTTATACCTCTCTTAGATAAGCAATCAGAAGAGTTAGGGTAGTCATAACTCTCTCAAACATGTAGTAAAAGATAGCCAGCTCTCTGAGCTGAAGTGTTGGTGCTGGGCCAGGCAACTTCAAGGAACTTTGAGCTCCTGAATGAAGCCAATTGGCTTCAGGAGTCCAACTTGGCTTGAATGGGGTTGGAAGCTGCTTCAGGGACAGCCAGCAATGGGCAGGCATTGCAGATAAGTGGTGATGGATTTGTGCACAGGAGAAATGGTAGAGGCTCAGTGCCTCTCAGCAAGCTTCAGGGGAGGCCACTGGAGTCTCCATAAGCTGTGATCCAAAAGCAAACCTAGTTGAACAACTGTGGTGGCAGCAAGGCAGGAACTGATGTTCTATGCAAGCCTGGTCAATCAGGCAGCAAATTCTGCACGGAAGGTAGAGTGTTTCCTTCCCAAGCCCAAATTAAACAGCCAAGTCTCAGGTGATCATGGTGGAAGAATAGAGAAAGAGAGTTTATTTCATGAATCAGGGGTATTATAAACCTTTGGGAAGTGGGAAGGGGTTTTGGAGGTGAATGTGTTTGATTTGCTGGATATGATCCTCTCAGAAGAAAGGAAATGTAGTACCTAATTATCCCATGGGCAGTGGGAGTTGGGGGAATAACTCCAGGTTGGCTAGAGGCATAGACAAATGTCATTGGCTGAAAGCCAAGGCACCGATAGACGTCATTAGTATGGTGAAGTACTTTCAGAAATCTCCAAGTGTTCATTGGGCAGGTTTCTTATCAGAGAAGGGTTAGGCCATGTAACACTCCTTATTTAGAGGATCTGAAGTTTCCTCAGATGAGGTGAAGGAAGGACTTCCTTTGAAAAAGGGAGCATCCAACATTTTAGCACCAAGTTCAGAGGCTTTCCAGAAATGCCACACTTCAACCTTACCAGCAGAAATTTCCCACATCTCCTCCTCTTTTATTTTATAACAGAGAAGTGTCAGCGTACCCTTCAACTTCTATTCTGGAAACTATTTGGTTTTGATCCAGAACATGACTGGCAGTGACTTTAGCAATATTGCTTATCTACCATTTTAAAAATTGGATGAGTCAGGGTGCCAGGAAAAGCTGGACTCCAATGGTTAGTATGGGGCCAAGGAACAGAAGGAGCCAAACTACCAAAGGGTTTGAATACCATGGGGTAGGATGTTGGGCACATAGAATGCCTGGTGATCTCACTTGAGATAATTGAGCATTTGTACATCTTGTTCTACTAGCCCAGATTCATTGACATAAAAACAACATTCTTCCTCCAACAACATGCAAGTCTCACCCCATGCAGCAGTCAGGAGGTCCAGGACTCTCCAGTTTTTTATGGCAACCACTGCCAGTGAGGTGATCTGGCACTGAAGGGACTTGAAATGCCTGCATTGGAAGCCATTACCTGGTCAAGTTTGTCTTGGAAGTCACAGGCCAGATGGTGTGTCTGCTCCAATGGTTCCCACGGCACCCAGCAAGACAGCAATATCCAGTCCAATGAGCAGAGGGATGAAGATCTCTCTTCTTTTTCAGTTTTCTCCCAGCTGCAAGGCAAGTTCCTCAGGCTCGTAGAGAAAAACTTGGGGAACAATCATTACACATGTGCAGATACCTTGAAAGATGGGATTAATACAGGAACTAGTAGTGTCTTTACACCAGGGAAGAGCAGGGGGCTTAGCACATATTGTTTTGTTGATAGTTATGTTATGGGAACAAGTAGGATGGGGTCTCAAGGAGGGCCCTAAAAGGCAAAAGGGGAATGGAAGATCAAAGAGGGGAATGTCCTATGACTTTCATCTGAGTAAAGGTCCCTAGGTTTCATGAAGCAAGATATTAATGGGAACAGCTGCCAACAGTGGCAGAGAAAGGGAAACACAGAAAAAGTAGTGGGAGGAGTTGGAGTGGGTGGTTAAGGGAAGGAGGTTAGCTGCATATTGTATTGTAACCAGGAAAGGGTATTTTGAAGCTCCTTCTGAGTTTGATCCTCCTGTTGAGTATTAACATGGTGAGTTAAGATGGATCTGGAGGCTAGGGTGAGCTGTCGAGAGACATGTAGGTTGGCCAAGGGGTATTTGGCATAGTTATTAGAGTAGAGCTTGCCCATGACTCTCATTGACGAAGGTTCATCCCAGGGATCGAAGATGGTAATCTAAAAATGAGTGTTAAAGCCACCATGATTGGTGGATTCAATTATGCAACTCCAATATCTGCAACCTCCATATGTGGAGGCCTCCTGAATGCATTCACCTGTGTTTCAGTAAGGAAAGCAGAGGAAAGGGCTGAGGATAATGGAAATAGACTCAGGGTGTGAGAGAATTTCAATCCTGGTCCAGCATCCTTCTAGTGGGCAGTCCTGGGTTCCTATAATTTTGTTTTGTCTGTTGTATGTCTCCATAGCAAAGAACTTCCAGTGGTGGGTACTGGGAGAGTTAGGGAGAGGCTGGGCAGTAGCAGAGTCAGAATGAAGGATAACAAACACAGTCATATGAATAGAGGAAAGGGAGGCCTGTGGGGAGCACATGTCTGGGCAGCTTCTACTAGGTCATGGACATCTTTCCAGGAGAACTTGCTGCTTTGTCAGGGGTGGTGTATTCAATCTTCTCCATCCCTGATCTGTCAGCAAGAGTCAGGCCATCTTCTTTGTTGGTGAGGTACTGTTGGTATCAGATTCAACCCTTTGAATCTGATAATGGGGGTTCATCCCCCTTGGAGTAGTATATTATTGTTGTGGCTCCCCTCTTTTCTCCATCTGTAAATATTGAGAGGGCTCCCATTGTGAGGATCTGGAAGGGACCCAAATAGGCTTAGGCTGATCCTGGGGGAAAAACACAACCAAAACCGTTTCTGGTTATAATCCCATCTAACGGATCTTGCCATCATACTAGGCTAAGAAGGGCTATTCCTGGTGTGTGTCAATGGAGGGAGATAGGAGAGTGCTTGGAGCACGTGTAAATGTTGAATATATTTAAGGTAGTTAGAGTCATCATTAATTGTATGGTAAAGGGGTGAGGCATTTTCCCATTGTTTTTTGAAGTTGAGTTTTTTAAGGTTTGATGGGTTCTTTCTATTACTCCTTGACCTTGAAGGTTATAGGGAATCCTTGTGTGATGGGCAATTTCCCATTGTGAGCAGAAGATTTTGAACTGTGAGCTCATAATTGTCAGATTTATCTGTTCAAGAATGACCATAATGGCTAAGGTAGAGAGCATATGATGAATTAAACTTTTTGAGTTTTCTTGTATTTAGGCTGTAGCCCAGATAAAATGTGAATAGATGTCTATAGTAACAAAGACATATTTTGTCAGTTGAATTGGGAATGGGGGTGATATCAATTTTCCATAGAGCATTGGTTTTGAGACCTGGGGTTAGTGCCCATAGTTTGCAAGGCTGGGGTGGTATTAAGGGAAGCACAAGAGGAGAATGTTTTCATTATTCTCTGGAGTTGAGAAAAAGGGATTTGGGGGAAGCAGGCATGAAGCCCCCTTATATTTGTGTGTGTGTGTCTGTGTGTGTGTGTGTGTGTGTGTGTGTGTGTGTGTGTGTACATGAATAGAATTGGTCTGCTTGCTCTATGGAGACTATAAATGTCACTGTAGAGGTGATTTGGTCAACAAGGTCATTTCCCTCAGACATTGGACCTAGTGGGAGACTATGAGTTCTTACATGTTGAATAAAGGACAGAGGTTCTTTCCTGTATAAGGGTGGAAACTTGTATTGTTAAGAGGGAAAGTGGATTGGCACATAATTTCACAATAGATCTTGCTAATCAGGGAAATAAGTTAACAACATACACACTATCTGAAGAGAATTAAATGGTCTATTGACTTCTTTTAGGACTAAATAGATAGCATATAGTTTTTTATATTGCAGAGAGTGATGGAGCAAATCTTTGAATCTGATAGTGGGGGTTGATCCCACTTGGAGTAGTATATTATTGCTGTGGCTCCCATCTTTCCTCCATCCATAAATATTGAGGGTACCTCCATTGTGGGGAATTTCTGCTGATAAGGTAGAGGTCTGGCTTACAGAAAGCCCCCTGAACTCTGTGCTAACAGAAGTGACTCCCTTTTTCAGTGGAAAAACTCTGCTCTTCCATCTCATCTGAAGAAACCTCTGATCCTCTAAGTAAGAGGTGTCATGCCACCCTCCCCTGATAAGAAAACTACCCAGAAACTTCCCCATGCTAATGAGATCTGTCAGTGTGTTGGCTTCTTAGCCAAAGACATTTGTCTATGTCTCTAACCTCCCTAGAGTTTTCCCCCTCTCCCATTGCCCAAGAATTAATTAACCATTACCTTTCCTTTCTTCTGATAGGTCAATACCCAGCAAATCAAACACACTCACCTCCGAAACCCCTCCCCACTGCTCAAAGTTATATAATGACCCTATTCCGGAAATAAATTCTCTTTCCCTTCCTTTTCTCCATGCCTCTGATATGACTGCCTGACTGTCTATTTTGGGCATAGGAGAAAAGTATTCTTCCTTCCGTACTCTTCCATAGCTGCTTGCCTGGTGGGTCAAGCTGACACAGGAGCACCAGTTCCTACTTCGTGACCATTGATCAACCCAAACAGGTTCATTTGATATCAAGTCAAAGCAGGGAGTATTAAACTTAACAATGACCCTTAGGATGGAGGGGTGATTTTGAGGGGAGTTTTTAGGGTCTTCTTGAGTATAATTTTTTAAAGATATCATCATCTATTTTGATGTAATTTATTTCAGATTGGGCGATCAGCACCACCTCTAGGGCTTGTAGAATGTCTCTCCCTAGAAGATTGGTGGCTACATGAGCCACTAGGGCATGAACTAGACCAGTAGCTTCATCAGGATCTTCCTATCTACAGGCCTGTTTAGTGATAAATGCATAAGAAGAGCTCCCTATGCCTATAAGTTGGAGCCCAGGGACTAGCTGCCAGTCTTGTGGGATTTCTTGTTGTCTCAAAATTGTTCTGTCTGCTTCTGTATCAATAAGGCATTTAAATAGCTTGTTGTCTATTTTAATTGTTTTCTTTGGGGGTGGTAGCCTTCTGAGATGGTGGAATTATTTTATCCTCTTACTGGGGCTGAAAGATGACCCATTTTAAGTTTAAAGGTTCTCTTTGGTTACCATCTTTATCATAACAGGAGAGACAATCTCTTTTCCCATGAATACTTTTATGACACCAGGGGTAGATTGTCTGAGATGTATCAGGATGTGTCATTCCACTTCCATTCTGGATTGCTCAGTCACAATTCTCTGGCAGTGGCCATGACCAATGGGGATGGGGAATGGGGAGGTTTGCAACACCTACCAAAAAGTGAGTGAGCCTTGTAAGGGACACAGAATCCCAAATTCTGGGTTCCCGCCTTTGGAGAGGGCAACTAAGTGGTACAGCTCAGGGGAGACAGAGGGGGAAAAAATCCTACTGCTGTAAACTGTTTTAACTCTTTTAGTACCCGCTGTTAATTAAAAACAGCTGAAAGCCCCAAATGGGGACAAATAGCAAAAGTCCATTCTGACGGTGACAATGGTGGCAGTGGCAGTGGCAATGGTGGAAGCGGGGGTCCACTGTGACTGTTGTAGCGTCTGCTGAACAGTAGAGAGAACTGACTTACTCACACACAACGCATTTTAAAGGTTACCCTTTGACCCCCCTATGTGTGCTCTAGCATATGTGTTCCCATATCCAGGCAATGTATACCTGGCATTTCAGCTCTTAGGAGGCAGAGGCAGGAAGACCACTGCAGGTTTTAAACCAGATAATGCTACATAGAGAATTCAAGGCAAACTTGAGCTGTATAGTAAGGCCCTGTATCAAAAATAAAAACAGCAAAAGCAAGCAAATAAAAACCTACATGAATTTCTTCTCCTTCCCCCATCTGAAAAAACGACATCCTATAAAAACAGGCCAAAAAAATAAAAGAGAAGCCACATAACTCTATGGCCTCTCAATCCCCACCCTCTAACATCCAACAGCTTTACAATCTCCGTGATTCAGTATCAAAAAAAAAATCACATTAAAACCACAATGAGCGGGCGGCGACCTACACTGATGCATTTTGAACGTGGGGGAAAAAAGAGCCATAAAAAACACAGAGTTATTGGGCACTGTGCAAAAACCGGAGGGGCTAGACCCCCCCACCCCCGGGAACACTCACAGCTCCCAAGGGACTGTTAAAAGTCCCAGCGCAAGGCTCTCCCCATCTCTCACAGCCACTAAACCCGGGATTCGGGAACTCCCATTTGGAGAGGCACCTGATAAGATTGATCCCAACTTACAACAGGCAGAATCAGGGTCCACTTGGCCATAGATCACTGGCCTATTGGGCTCCCCACACATCAGGTTGAACTTATACCCACTTAAAAAACTTTGCGAGATAGTGGAAGGCTTAGCAAGGAACAAACAGGGGGCTCAACGGGTGGTCCGCAGCCACTCGTGAAGCAGAGGGCGGGAGGTTCCGAGAGAGTGCGGGAAGCTGGGAACACAAAGGCGGGAGGGAGGGGCTGAATCCCGCACCCTCACCGTAGGGCAGCTGGGGAGGGAGCACAGCTGGCAGGGCCTAATCCCTGCAAACCCATGGCAGGTCATCTGGGGAGAGAGACAGACGTGGGCTGGGCCAGGGATCCGTGCACCCACGGCTGAGCTGCTGGGACGAGAGGTCCACTCAGGCAGCCGGAGGATCCGGGGCTTGGGGTACCCACGGGACCCGTGGCGGTGCAGATAGGAAGGGAATCAGGCACAGAGTCCAGCCCTGTGGCGAGAAGCCTAGAGAGAAACCAGAAATCGGGTCCATAGCTGTATCCTGGAAAATCCAGACATATTAGGTGTGGAGCCAGACCCTGTCAGTCTCCGTGACGACAAACAAAGCCCACAGAATCTGTGCCTGGGCAAACAGGCCCATACTATCAGAACCATTACAGGCTGATAACTCGGAGTGCAACATAGGGAAGTCTGAATTGGGAGCAGTGAAACAATCCTGGTCCATTACTCACAACCTGGGAATAGGCTGCACCAGTTCACAGTGCCTCAGGCGATTAAAACCACAGTGACCTTGAAATCCCCCTGTAAGCAACGACAGATAGCCAAGTAACTCGTCCCCTGCACCAAATCGTCCACTGTGGTTCCAAGCACAGAAAACAGACAGCTAAATGCATCCAATGGCGAAAGGTCAAAAAAAAA
>CAJQZJ010033081.1:3242192-3273723 GCA_907164525.1 Lophiomys imhausi | reverse complement strand
CTAGGCTTCTCGCCACAGGGCTGGACTCTGTGCCTGATTCCCTTCCTATCTGCGCCGCCACGGGTCCCGTGGGTACCCCAAGCCCCGGATCCTCCGGCTGCCTGAGTGGACCTCTCGTCCCAGCAGCTCAGCCGTGCGTGCACGGATCCCTGGCCCCGCCCATGTCTGTCTCTCTCCCCAGATGACCTGCCGTGGGTTTGTGGGGATTGGGCCCTGCCAGCCGTGCTCCCTCCCCAGCTGCGCTACGGTGCGAGATTCAGCCCCTCCCTCCCGCCTTTGTGTTCCCAGCTTCCCGCGCTCTCTCGGAACCTCCCGACCTCCGCTTCACGAGCGGCTGCGGACCACCCATTGAGCCCCCTGTTTGTTCCTTGCTAAGCCTTCCACTATCTCGCAAAGTTTTTTAAGTGGGTATAAGTTCAACCTGATGTGTGGGGAGCCCAATAGGCCAGCGATCTATGGCCAAGTGGACCCTGATTCTGCCTGCTGTAAGTTGGGATCGATCTTACCAGGCACCTCTCCAAATGGGAGTTCCCGAATCCTTGGTTTAGTGGCTGTGAGAGATGGGGAGAGCCTTGCCCTGGGACTTTTAACAGTCCCTTGGGAGCTGTGAGTGTTCCCGGGGGGGGGGGGGTCTAGCCCCTCCGGTTTTTGCACAGTGCCCAATAACTCTGTGTTTTTTATGGCTCTTTTTTCCCCGCGTTCAAAATGCGTCAGTGTATGTTGCCGCCATCTTGGCCCGCCCCAGGATGGCCATTTTTATTATGTTGATCCTACCTATTCATGACCATGGGAGATCTTTCCATCTTCTAAAGGCCTCCTCCATTTCTTTCTTCAAGGGCTTGAAGTTCTTGTTGTACAGGTCTTTTACTTGCTTGGTTAGATTTACTCCCAGGTATTTTATGTTGTTTGTGGCTATTGTGAAGGGGGTTGTTTCCCTTATTTCTTTCTCAGCCCATTTGTGTGTTGTATAAAGAAGGGCTTCTGATTTTTTTGAATTAATTTTGTATCCAGCCACTTTGCTGAAGGTTTTTATCAGCTGTAAGAGTTCTCTGGTGGAATTTTTGGTGTCGCTTATGTATACTATCATATCATCTGCAAATAGGGATAATTTGACTTCTTCGTTTCCGATGTTTATCCCCTTGATGTCCTTTAGTTGACTTATTGCTCTAGCAAGAACTTCAAGTACTATATTGAAGAGATATGGTGAAAGTGGACATCCTTGTCTTGTCCCTGAGTTTAGAGGAAATGCTTCAAGTTTCTCTCCATTTAATTTGATGTTGGCTACTGGCTTGCTGTATATTGCCTTTATTATTTCTAGGTATGATCCTCGTACGCCCATTCTCTCCAGAACTTTTAGCATGAAGGGGTGTTGGATTTTGTCAAATGCTTTTTCTGCATCTAGCGAGATTATCATGTGTTTTTTTTCTTTCACCTTGTTTATGTGGTGAATGACGTTGATAGATTTTCGTATGTTGAACCATCCCTGCATTCCAGGGATGAAACCTACTTGATCATGGTGATCATGGTGTATGATACTTTTGATGTGTTCTTGAATTCGGTTTGCTGGTATTTTATTAAGTATTTTTGCATCTATGTTCATGAGGGTGATTGGTGTGAAGTTCTCTTTCTTTGTTGGGTCTTTGTGTGGTTTAGGAATCAGGGTGATTGTGGCCTCGTAGAATGAGTTTGGCAATGTTCTTTCAGATTCTATTTGTTGAAAGAGTTTGAAAAGTATTGGTGTTAGCTCCTCTTTGAAGGTCTGGTAGAATTCCGTGCTAAAGCCATTTGGCCCTGGGCTTTTTTTGGTTGGGACATTAATAATGACTGTTTCTATTTCCTTAGGGGTTATAGGGCTATTTAATCTGTTTATCTGATCTTGATTTAGCTTCAGTAGGTGGAATCTATCAAGAAAATTCTCCATTTCACTTAAGTTTTCAAATTTGGTAGAGTATAGATTTTTAAAGTAGGATCCAAATATTCTCTGGATTTCCTCAATGTCTGTTGTTATTTCACCCTTTTCATTTCTGATTTTGTTGATATGGGTTTTCTCCTTCTGTCGTTTAGTTAATTTGGCTAAGGGTCTGTCTATTTTGTTGATTTTCTCGAAGAACCAACTCTTGGTTTCATTGATTCTTTGTATAGTTCTTTTTGTTTCTAAGTTGTTGATTTCTGCCCTAAGTTTGATGATCTCCTGCCTTCTGCTCCTCTTGGGAGTGTTTGCTTCTTTTTTTTCCAATTCACCCTGTTTAGCTGTTAATTCGCTAATAATATGAGCTGTCACAATTTTCTTTTTGAAAGCACTTAGTGCTATGAACTTTCCTCGTAGCACAGCTTTCACTGTGTCCCATAGGTTTGGGTATGTTGTGTCTTCATTTTCATTGGATTTTAAGAAGTCTTTGATTTCCTTCTTTATTTCTTCCCTGACCCAGTGGTCCTCTAGTAAAGAGTTGTTCAATTTCCATGTGAGTGTAGACTTTCTGTTGATTCTTTTGCTATTGAAGTCCAGCTTTATTCCATGGTGGTCTGATAAGATACAAGGGGTTATTTCAATTTTCTTGTATCTGTTGAGGCTCTCTTTGTTTCCAACTATATGGTCTATTTTGGAGACGGTTCCATGAGGTGCTGAGAAGAAGGTGTATTCTTTTGTGTTTGGGTGAAACGTTCTGTAGATATCTGTTAGGTCCATTTGGTTCATGATCTCTGTTAGACTCATTATTTCTCTGTTTGGCTTCTGTCTTGATGATCTGTCCATAGTTGTGAGTGGGGTGTTGAAGTCTCCCACTATTAAAGAGTTTGGATTGATGTGCGATTTAAGTTTTAGAAGCATTTCTTTTATAAATGTAGGTGCCTTTGTATTTGGGGCATAGATGTTCAATATAGAGATGACCTCTTGGTGTATATCTCCTTTAATGAGTATGTAATGCCCTTCTCTGTCTTTTTTTATTAACTTCAATTGGAAGTCTATTTTGTTTGATATTAGGGTGGCTACTCCAGCTTGTTTCCTGGGTCCATTTGCTTGGAAGACCTTTTCCCAGCCCTTTACTCTGAGGTAGTGTTTATCTTCAATAGTGAGATGTGTTTCTTGTATACAGCAAAAAGATGGGTCTTGTTTACGGATCCAGTCTGTAAGTCTGTGTATTTTTATTGGCGAGTTGAGTCCATTGATGTTGATGGATATTAGTGACCAGGGGTTGTTATTTCCCATTATTTTGGTATAGCTGGCTGTCTTTTGTTTAGTTGCTGTGGAGTTTTCTATTTCCTCTGTTTTCTTGGGTGTAGTTATCTTCTCTGGGTTGGAATTTTCCTTCTAGAATCTTCTGTAGGGCTGGGTTTGTGAGGAGATATTGTTTGAATTTGATTTTTTCATGGAATATCTTGTTTTCTCCTTCTATGTTGATAGAGAGTTTTGCTGGGTATAATAGTCTGGTTGGGCACCTCTCTTCTCTCAGGGCTTGTAGGGCATCCGTCCAGGCCCTTCTAGCTTTTAAAGTTTCTGAGGAGAAGCCAGGTGTGATTCTGATTGCTCTGCCATTGTATGTGACTTGGCCTTTTTCTCTTACAGCTTTTAATATCCTTTCTTTGTTCTATACATTTGGAGTTTCTATTATTATGTGGTGAGAGGAGTTTCTTTTCTGATCTAATCTGTTTGGTGTTCTGTAAGCCTCTTGGATTTTTACTGGCATCTCTTTGTTTAGGTTTGGGAAGTTTTCTTCTATGATTTTGTTGAAGATTTTTCCTAGTCCATGGAGTCGGAAGTCTTCTCTTTCCTCTATGCCTATAATTCTTAGGTTCCGTCTTTCATTGAGTCCTTGATTTCTTGGATGTTGTGGCTGAGAGATTTTTTAGCCTTCTCATTTTCTTTGGATGTTGTGCTGATTTCTTCCATCGAATCTTCCATGCCTGAGATCCTGTCTTCCATCTCTTGCATCCTATTTTTCATACTCACATCCATAGTTCCTGTTCTCTTCTCTTGATTCTCCATTTCCTCTTTTAACTCTGACTGTGTTTTCTTTATTGTTTCCATTTCTATTTTCATGTCTTGAATGGTAGTGTTCGTTTTGTACATTTCCTTCTCCAGTTTGCTTGTTTTTGTCTGGAGATCTTTCATTGCTTTATCCTTTTCCTGTTCAACCTGGGTCACCTTGGCTTGGAGCTCTTTAATGATGTTATTCGTTGTTTTGACTTGTAGAATTGTGGCTTCTTTGAATTACTTCATAGTTTTAAGTTCTTCTTGAAGGGACTTTATCACTTTCCATAATGTAGAATTGTCATCGTTTTCATGTGTTTCAATTGTGGTGAGGTGGTTCGGGCTGGACGGAATAGCGTTGCTTTCTTTTTTGGAGACATTTCGCTCTGTTTTTTTTTTGTTTTTTTTGTTTTTTTTTTGTCTCTGGCCTCTGGCCATGAGGAATATTTTTTTTTTTTTGCTGTCTTCTGGACTTGGGTCTGAAGGGGGCACTGTGTTGTAGGAGTTGCCTTACTCCATCCCTATAAGGAGAGTCATTCAGTCCCGCCTCCCAGGTGGGGACCTAATTAATTCAGGTGGTGGAGCTGTACACAAGTAAGCTCTGATTCCCCGCCAGAAGGGCCATTACTAGTAAAAAAGTTCGATATAGGACAGTTTCAAATATCTCACAGTTTGCCTGGGATTGGTTCCTGTAGGGGGTAAATCTGCAATTCAGCTCCAATAGCCTTGCCGCTCCCAAGGCTTGGAAGCTGTCCTGTGACGTCACAGACTGGGATCTGAAGGCGCTTTGCAGTGGAGCTACTTCACTTCCAAGGGTCGCAACCTTTCCCAGATAATTGGATCATCTGTGTGAGACCTGGGAGTGCCCAGCAGGGTGGGGATTATCTCTGTGTGGTTTCTGAATCTGCTGGCTGGGTATTAGGTTGGAACTTACCGGGGATTTCTCCTTTTGGGGGGATGGGTTATCCCGATTCCCGGGTCCAGAACCTTCCTAGCGTGTCCGAGAGTTGGAAGGGGCGTTCTGCCCAGGCATCTTCTGTGGTCCCTGTGTAGCTGGGTGAGATTTCGAAGGGGTCGTGCCATTTGTACAGCATCCTGCAACACTTGCCACCTTGTGACTGTTGACCCCGAAATCAAAATACGTCCCCACGCCGGCCGCCGCCTACTTGGATCCTGGATTCCTTACTTTTTATCTACCTTTGGTACCCTATCTGGGGTGAATACCCATCAGTTCAAGACTCCTCAAGGACAGCTAATATACTAGTTCCGTGTAGTGATATGTAGTGGCTTTGTTTATCTTTAACAGTAAATTTTTATTTATCACACATATATTTATTAATCACACCCATTGATTAACATATCTCTCCTAGAGTCTAATCTCTCTTGAAACCAGTTTTCCAGTGGGTGTCCCACATCTAAGGAGACTGGCTTGTGACCCCTTTCTCTTTATATCTTTAAAAATCCCTTATATTTTAGCATTGTTAAACGACAAATATATAACATTAAGCTAAGGTTTCTCAAAAGGATAATTTTCTCTGAGCGTGGGTCCTGATGGATGGCCAGTCTTCATACAATTTTTCAGTTTTAATGTTTCTTAAAGTCTCTGAGTTTCATTAGGCACCTTTGTGGTCTTAAGACCAATTAACATATGAAAGTTTCCCAGGCTGCTCACCTATTCAGATGCTTATCGCCTAAGAAGGCCGGAAGTCCCTGAGCTCCTAGTCCAAACACTCCTGAATCTCAGGGAGAATCCATCTCCTCTCCAGACCCTAAATGTGTCAACATCAGAGGAGATTGTTCAACCTCCCATGGGATGGTGATGTGTGTTTTTCCACAGGTCAAGGAAAATGTTGTTGAACAAGTCAGGAATAGGAGAGAGAGCCTGCTTTATATATCTTCACCTGTTGGCAGAAGCTTTTGTAGTGTCATAGGTTTAGTGTTAGCATATATAGTATAGGGAACTTGGAATAAGGCTGGACTTTAAAGATAAAAGACTTACATCTGAAGTGACATGTCCTTGGGAACTCACCAAGGACCAGGACCTCTTTGATATGAGGGCTAGGGACAGGACATGCCCTCTGAGGTGCCCCCCCTCAGGAGGTCTGCTGTCATTTCACAGCTCTCTTTGAAAAGAATCTGAATGACATGCCCTGAGGCACCTGTCCACATCTAGGACAACCTGTGAATTCATGCCCCTCTGAGAAAAGCTTTTTTGAAAAAGACTGAGCCCAGGGACCTAACTTTAAAAGTGCACAAAAGCTTCTGCCAACAGGTGAAGATATATAAGGCAGAATTCACGTGGATGCTAGGCAGGCTTTCTCTCCTGTTCCTGACTCATTCAACAACATTTTCCTGGACCGGTGGAAAAACATGCATCACAATCTCATCGGGAAGGTTGAACAATCTCCTCTGATGTTGACCCATTTAGGGTCTGGAGAGGAGATGGATTCTCCCTGAGATTTGGGTGTGCTTGCACTTGGAGCTCTGGGACTTCAGGCCTTTGTAGGCCATAAGCATCTGAATAGGTGAGCTGCCTGGGAAACTTTCATATGTTAATTGGTTTTAAAACCACAAAGGCACCAAAGGAAATTCAGAGACTTTAAGAAACATTAAAACTGAAAAATTGTATGAAGACCGACCATCCATCAGGACCCACGCTCAGAGAAAAATATCCTTTTGAGAAACTTAGGTTAAAATAAAAATGTTTGTATTATAGATACTAAGAAGTTTTATGTGTTAGGTTTTAGAGTTAGGGTCTGGGTTTAGGATTTAGGAATTAATAGACAATTGTTAGGTAATTGTTAAGTATTAATAAATATGTGTGTGATAAATAAAAATTTAATGTTACATTTATGTATTCTGAATAATACTGGCATGAAGTCCACCATGTCAGTAAAGCGCCTTTTGCTGGGTTTTGATTTCCCTTTGCTTGGCATGTTGCCTTCATCCCTTTCTTTCTCAGTTTGTGTTTGCCTTTGCCAGGATGGTATATTTCTTGCAGAAAATGTAATGTTGTGTCTCCTTTTTGTGTGTGTTTTGTTTATAGAGACAGGATTTCTTTGTGTACCCATGGCTGTCTTGTAACTAACTCTGCAGACCAGGCTGGCCTAAAACACACAGAGATCTACCTGCCTCTGCCTTGAGAGTGCTGGGATTAAATGCATGAGCCACCACTGTAGGGGTTAGATAAATTAGATTTAGAAAATATATAGGAGTTTCTGATACTGTCTCTTAATTCGGGGCCTGAAGAGCATTATCAGCATGAAGTCAGGAAAAACAGGAAAGACTTAATAGACTGAAAAACAAGGTTGAAGTCAGGAAAAACAGGAAAGACTCAATAGACTTGAAACAAAGTATCTGGCCTGACATTGTTTTCAGCTGCTAAGTGGGCAGAGCCCAAATTAAGCTGAAACAGAGTTCCTCCTATTTGAGGACAGTGCATGGAGCCCAGAAGAGAAGAGGCCCCTGATGCTAGAGAGCTCCAAGAGTCCTGCTGAATAAAGGGCTGGCCATTGATGGCCAGCTCTCTCCCTGAAGCAAAAAGAAGCCGGTGAGCAAAGAAAGCCTGAGCAAGACACCAAAAGGCCAAGGACTGGACCCTGTGGCTCAGCTTTTGCCTAGAGGGGTTTGATCTGTCCGAACAGTGGCCTAAAGGAAACGGTGCCTGGCTTTAAGGACTGAGGCAGAGCAGCTGAGTTCCTGATTCAAAAGAAGTAGTTGGCCTGCAGACGGCTGGAGTCTCCCACAGAAAAGAAAGCATGAAGCCTTATTTAAGGTGAGACTGCAATAACCAACTACCCTGACGAACCTGCATCTGAGAGATCCAGAAAAAGGACTGCTAAGTGTGTTAAAGAATCTACAACAAAGACTGTGTTCCTGACGACGGAGGACCTGCCCCAGAGACTGTATCATTCTAAAAGGTTATGAAAGTAGTTGTTATAATTATCAATAGATTTAGTGGATAGGTTAAAAGAATGGTAGAAATTTATAGGATTAATAGTTAAGAAATTGTTGGTGTTTGTTATAAGTGAATTTATTAATAAATAAATAAGTGTTAAATAATAATTTAAAAGTTCGGTTACACACCACTGCCCTCTGGGTCTCATTTTTAAACACAATCAGACAGTCTGTGACTTTTTATTAGACAATTAGTGTTTACAATTAGGGTTATTATTGATAGGTTTGTAATCCTCTAATTTTTTTTGATATTTTTCTGGTTGATTGTTTCCCCTTTTCTTTCTTACCTCCTTATATTAGGGGTTTGATGGTTTACTTAGTTGAACATGATTGCTTCTTTCCTCATTTGTCTATTCCTCTCATGAATTTTATTTGTTCCTACACTCTCATAACTGAGATGCTTTCTCCTATGTATAGCTCTTTTCTGTATCTTCTGCAATGTGGATGTGGTGATCATGAATTGCTTTAGTTTGTGATGGTTTTGACATGTCTTTAGTTCTCTGTCAATGGTAAAAGATAACATTGTTGAATACCTTAGTCAGCAGTCTTTTACTTCCAGAGATTAAAACATATTATCCCATCTTTCCATCTTTTAGGGTTCCTGCTCAAAGGTCTGATGCTATTCTGATGGTTTTGCCTTTGTGAGATGGTGTCTTTCTCTTTAGCTTTTAATGATGCTCCTTTGTTTTGTAGTTTGAGTGTTTTATTATAACATATCAGGAAAAAATTCTCCTCTAGAAAAGTTCTAAATGCCTCTTGTTCTTGTGGGCCACTATCTTCCCATAGCCATTGGAGGTTTTCTGCTATAATTTCATTGAATAACTTTCCTATTCCCTTTAGATCTCAGTTCCTCATTCTGCCCCGTGGGTACTTGGGTTTGTTCATTTGACCATGTTCTTTTCTTATATAATTAAGTTTATTTATTCATATTACATCCCTAACATAGCCCCCTCCCTCCTCTCCTCTGGGTCCCACGGTCCCATCCCTTTCCCCCTTTTTGCCTTCCCTTCCCCTCAGAAAAGCACCACCACCACCATCCCAGTCCATCATATCAATTCTCATCAGGGCTGAGCACTACCTCTTCCATTGAGGCCATGCACTTCAGTCCTGTTAGCATGCAGTGGTCAAAAAGCAGGCACCAGAGCCCATGTCAGAGACAACCCCTACTCCACTTGTCCACTTGCTAGGGAACCCATATTTTGACCAAACAGCCCATCAGTTACATATATGTAGAGGACATAGGTCTAGTGCATGCATGCTCTTTGATTGGTACTTAAGTTTCTGTTCCAGTGGTCCTAGGTTAGTGGTCTCTGTTGGTCTTCTTGTGGCGTTTTTGTTCCCTCTGGGACTTTCTATCCTCCCCACCCCTCCACTCTTCTACCAAACACCACACACACTGCCTAATGTTTGGCAGTGAGACTCAGCCTCTGTTTGGATCCTCTGCTGCATGGAGGTTCTCAGAGGAAAGTGAAACTGTAAATTATCTAATTATTTTAGTTATTAGTAATTATAAACAATAAGATTAGGCTGGGAGAGTAGCCAGAAGTTTAACAGAGGATCGGGCGGCCTAGCCTGCGAGCCTTAACCAGTTGCCTAACTTATCCTGGAGAAAGAGCCCTGGGATCAAGGGTGGCCTACACCACCTGTAACCTAAACTCAATTAATATAAGTTGTTATATTAGGCTGGTAGAATTACCGGAGGCTTGGTGGGAGATTCACCTGGGTTCTGGGGGAGTCCAGAAGTCTTACAGCCGGGGACTGCTTAGATTGAGGGCCTATAAGCCGCCACAGTCTTTTTCCCAATAATTAAATACACCAAGAACTTTTAATGTTTTAATGCTTAGCCCTTAGCTGGGATCCCAAACCGCCATGTGCCTGCGATTACCTTCCAGCCTTCTCCAGACGTCTGTCTCCTTCTGTGGCTCCCGGCAGGAAGTGGGAGAATCTCTGTGTGTGCCTCAGGTTCATGTTCTAATCTCAGGAAGTCCCGCATTCCTATACTCTTTCTGCCCAGCTAAGTGGCCTTAAGTGACTTTTATTAACCAATCAAGAGAATGCCCCAGAAGGGACAGTAACCAGATCTCAGCATTGAATTCAATGTATAAAAAACAATTGAATTCAACCTATCAGAAGCAATGATATTAGACCTTCCCTCAACATCTCCTCCTTTATGTCTAACAAAAGGCTCCTTTTCTTAATAACAATAAATATAACAATAAACACAATACAGTAACAATAACAATAAATACAATAAAAACAATTATGAAAATTAAATGTGTGACATACATTCTCAACATCTAGTCCATACATATTTGACTAGTTAAGTAGGACATACTCTATTACATATCTCTCTTGATGAGTTTAAGGATCTATACCTAATTCAACTTCCACACTAACTTCCATTATTAACTAAACCATCTTAACTTTAAAACATCCTTTTAATTCCTAGATGATTTAAAATTTACTGTGATGCTATAACTATGTAGTCTTCAATCACATCAGAAACCAGAGAAGGATAAATATATCTGAATAGATAGGAAGTGCAGAGCAAGCAACTTCCAGAACTATGAAATGACAGACAACTGACTGCCTAGACAGTCCCCAGTTTCTATATCATTGGAGCATTATCTTCAGCCTTCTGGCCAAGATGTCTCGCAGACTTAGTTGTGGAGCAGAAAATAAGATTTGCCCATTCTATCTTTGCAGAATCAGGCCATCAATTTACCTGCATTGAAGCTCTGGTCCATCTTTGGACTATATATAGTCTGTTGAGAAAGCAGGGACATTTTTGTCCAGTAGGAATTATCTCCTGATGGGACATTTCTTGATGTTCATTGTCTCTTTCCAAATCCAATGGAAACTGTCAGGAGCTGACAGTCTCATGTCAAAGAATTTTTAAAATAATAAAAATATCTTTAAATGCCATATTCTACAGATCTCTTGAAGTTTTTGAAGACCATCTATCCATATCCATTGAGTAAGCAAATGTTGCTTGTCTCTAACAACTTAATATCTGATTAAATTGAAACCTCTGAGATTAATTAACTTAATTATCCTAATAAAATCACAAGTTTGAATGACTGTCAACCTGCATTTCTTAATTATCCTAAACAGTTTGTGATAGTTACTGTCAAAAGGACTAGAACTTCACATTGAAAATTTAATTCCATAGGTACAATACCTAGCCAAAATATAGCCTTAATTTTGTATCAATATACAAAGATCTATAGGAGAAGATTCAATAATCTATCCTTTTATCTTATCAATTCTATATTTTGTATTCATATTCCCCCTCTTTTTTCTTTTCAAGTCTTCTCCCCCTATATAAGAGAGAAGGAAGGATAAAGAAAGAGAAAGAAATCCCTGAGCCTAACCTCCCACAGCTTGCTTAACAAGACCATATAACAATTTGTAACCATTCCCCTAAATGAGATCTATAACCCATCAAATAACCAAAGAATCATCCACCCCACTTTTTGGGAATAGGACGTCGCTCTCTTAAAATGTCTTCCTGCTGAATTGGGATGTAGAAAACCTGTTTAGGGGCCCAAACAAAATGGAAAAAAAATGATTAAGCAAGTAAATTGTAACATGTGCTGTCCAGTCTCTATGTACTCAGCAATTTGAATGTTCTGAGCAATTTGTAGTTTGAAGCTGGACTTTGGTAGGAAAGTTCAGTCCTTGAGGCTGGGCCATCTCAGTAAACTGTTTGAAGTTGTTCTTGATGCAGATTTTTTGAGGAAACAGCTATTGAGACAGTCTATGAGGTTGGATCATTTGGGTTACTTGTCTTGTCTTCTTTGGACTCTGATCCCATTGTTCTGAAAAAATATATAATTTCTCACAAGTAATTTATAGTTCAGTAATTACCAAAATGCCTTGGATGTGCAGGATGCACAAATCAATTAAGGAATATTTTCTGTTCTTTGAACAGAGGAAAGACATTTGTAAGTCTCTATTCATGCCATAAAAAGATGGCATATAATATCTTTCCTAGGTCAAATTGTTTTTTGGACAATGGGAATTTTTTTTTTTTTTAAAAAGAAATCTTGAAAATCTGAAACTAAAATTTATCTTTAAGTATATATAAAGCATAATAATATTAACTTTCTATCAATATCTATTAAAACAAAACAATCTTAAATTTCTATCAATATTTATTAATATGACAAAATAATCTTAAGTTTTTAATAATAAAAGAGACAAAGAATAGAGTGAGGAAAAGAAGAAAATCCCTGAATCCAATTTTTATTTTTTCACAACACGTATCATATATCCATTCATCCTAGATGACAACAAACAATCACAACACATAACATAACATACAACCAAAAACTTCCATCCCATCTCTTGGGAATGGGGTGTAAATATTTTCGGGTACCCTTCAAAAAATGAGATATTGGCCAATTCCCGGGAAAGTTACCTATAGCTTTTATTGTCCAGTCTCTGTAAGATTGATCATTGTTGGACTAGTGCTTTTAAAAATTATTTTCATGCAAAGTTTTTTAAGAAAACAGTGATTGAAGCAGCATGTTAGGTTGAATCTTCTGGCCCATTTGTCTTGTTGTTATTGTCATTCAGTCCTTGGCTCTGAAATTAAATTTTTGCTCTAAATTTGAGCAAGTGGAGGGCATAGAACAACTTTGTAAGGCCATATTAAAGCATAAACTCTATCCATCCTGGATAAAAGATTGGAATATCATGAAAATCATACAGTTAATAAAATACTCTTACCATGTGAAGACATTCATATTTCAGCTACTGGGAGGTTCTCCCTGGTCAGATCTAATCTTTATAAGTTTTGCTGGTAAACACATTTTTTCATTCCCTGTAGACACATAGGCATAACCATGTCTCCATCTTAAAACCATTGCAGGTTTCCACTATAAAGTTAAAATGTCCTTATAATATATTGGTTGATTTAATTCCTCAGTTTTTTGTATAACCCAATTTCTCTCAGCTGCAGTGGTACCCTTTTCACCAACATTTAGGAAATTCAAAGTTAGCAAAGCATTGTGTAATCTATCCCTGGGATAGATTCCTTAATTCCCCTTTTGTTTAAAAAAGCATCTCTTTTAAGGTACGATTAGCTCTTTCTACAATTGCTTGTCCTGTAGGATTGTGTGGTATACCAGTAACATGCTTTATATGATAATATGCAAAGAATTGTTTCATTTTATTAGATACATATTCAGGAGCATTATCAGTCTTAATTTGTGTAGGTACACCCATAAATGTCATTATTTCTAATAAATGTGCAATAACACAATTAGCCTTTTGAGAACTTAAAGCAGTTGCCCATTGAGTATGTATCAATGGTATGATGTATGTACCTTTGTTCTTCAAATTCTGTAAAATGAAAGACATCCATTTGCCAGATTTCATTCTTTTTAGTACCTCTAGGGTTATGACCAGCAGGTAATGGAGTTTGGTTATACAGAGAAATTTAAATTATTTCCCTGGCTTGTTGCCAGGTAATAGAGATTTTTTTCTTTAAACCTGAACTTTTAACATGTTTCTGATGAAATTTTGAGGCTTCCAACACATTTCCTATGAGTAACTGGTCAATCTCCTCATTTCCTTGTGCCAGTGGACCTGGCAAACCTGTATGAGATTGAATATGGGTTATATATAATGGGTTATTTTAACTTCTGATGACCTGTTGTAATTGTATAAATAAAGAAGTTAATTCTGTTTTATCGGGAATAAAGTCAGCAGTTTCTGTATGCAACACAACTCTTTCTGCATATAGACAATTAGTAATTATGTTAAGAGACTCAGAAAAATCTAATAACACTATAAGGATTGCATACAATTCTGGTTTTTGAACTGAGGTATATGGACTCTTGATTACCTTGTTGATTTTGTCTGTCTTATAACCTGCCATTCCCATCTTGTTAGCATCAATATAGAAAGTTGGTGAATCAGGAATTGGTGTTCCTTTTACAATATGAGGAAGAATCTAATTAGTTCTTTTTATAAATTGTATACGTTTATTTTTTGGAAATTTGTTATTAATTTTTCCCAAATAATTACTACAAGCTCTTTGTCCATCTTCATTGATTACCCATAAAGACATAATCTCAGCATTAGTAAGAGGCACTACTATGTCAGCTGGGTCCATTCCTGATAACTGACGTAGTCTTATTCTACCTTTTACAATTAATTCAGATATATTTTCTATGTATGTCTTTAATTTTTTACTTTGTTTATGTGGTAAGAAAACCCCTTCCATAACACTATCTTCCTGTTGTATAATAAGCCCTGTAGGAGAATGAGTTGATGGTAAAATGACCAAAATATAATCAACTTGGGGATGAATTCGATCTATGTATGTATCTTGCAATCTTTGTTTTACCAACATTAATTCCTTTTCTGCCTCAGCAGTTGAACATCTTGGACTGTTTAGATTTGAATCCTCTTGTAATGTTTGAAACAAATTACTTAACTCATAAGTACTTAAACCAAGGGTGGGCCTTAGCCAATTTATATCTCTCATTAATTTTTGGAAATCATTTAGAGTTTTCAATTGGTATCTACGGATCTGTACCTTTTGTGATCTTATTCTCTGTTGACTTATTTTATAACCCAAATAGTTGATTAAATCTCCTCTTTGTATTTTTTCAGGAGAAATTTTTAACCCCCATAGTGGTAGAATTCTTTGCATTTCCTTAAATAAGTTCTGTAAAATAACTACATCAGAATCAGCCAAGAAAATATCCTCCATATAATGATAGATAATAGATTGAGGAAACTGCTTACACATTATTTCTAATGGTTTTTGCACAAAATATTGACACAGAGTTGGACTATTCAACATACCCTGTGGAAGTACATTCCAATGATACCTCTTGATTGGTCTACTGTTATTAAGAGTAGGTACAGAGAAGGCAAACCTTTCCCTATCATTCTTATGCAATGGAATTGAGAAAAAGCCTATTAAAGGCCATGACTTTGGTAATAGAGAAGGTAAAGGTATACCAGGCTGCAAAAGACCCATAGGTTGAATTACTCTATTCACAGTTCTTAAATCTGTTACCATTCTCCATTTACCCGATTTCTTTTTTACCACAAGAGAATTCCATGGGCTGGTAGACTCGTCTATATTGTGAATCTCCAGCTGTTCTTTCACCAATTACTCAAGAGCCTCCAATTTTTCTTTGTTATGGCCACTGATCTTGCCACACTGGTTTATTTGATAGCCATTTCAAGGGTAGGGCTGTTGGAATTTCAGCAGTGGCCCCTAGTCTAAATTTGGAAACTCAATACCTGGGGTGTCCTGTGTTTGGTCTCTAGACATAGCTTGTAGTTGTTGTTGAGTACTCATATCAATACCTTCCTCAAAAGTATCTATACTCTCAATGTCTGGGGTAACCTGCGTTTGGACACTAGACACTGTAGAGAGCTGCGATGTGCCGCGCCCTAAAGATGGCGCCGGTCTCTGCCTTCCACCAGCCCGACGGTGAGCGCTCTCTATGATAAACAAGTTCATATTTGGCAAAGACCACTGATCTGGCTTGCTTCCGCATACGTGGGCCTCTAAGATAGCACTACGTGGCTTTACTTGATTGATTGTTCATTTAGTATTTAGCCTGTGGGTTGGGTCTGCCCAGACATTCGGAATTCAGAAGACTGTTTTCAAGGGACCTGAATAAACTGCTGGAGAAGAGCTTTTGTGTGTTGCGTCATCCTTGCTGGTCGAGGGGGACGCGACAAAGTGGTGGCCCGTACGGGGAACCCAGAAAAGACTCAGAACTCCTGCAGTCAGGGGCGGCGCTGGTAAGTTCCTGGGATAAATCAGGACAATAAAGTTTCACGGAAAAAGCGAACACAAGGTAAAGTTTCGCGGAGATAGCGAACAAAAGGTAAAGTTTCGCGGAAATAGCGAACGAAAGGTAAAGTTTCGCGGGAAGTTGCGAACTAAAGGTAAAGTTTCGCGGGGAAGCAGCGAACTGAAAGTAAATTTTTAAACATGGGATTGTCTGAGTCACACCCAATTTTTCTGGCTCTTCAGGAGCTACTTTTAGCCAGGAATTTGAAGATTAAGAAGTCTACCTTAGAAAGATTTTTAAATGAATGTGATTCTGTGGCTCCGTGATTTGTGGTGTCCGGAAATCTTACGGTATCCTGCTGGGACAAATTAGGCAGGGACTTGGATTTTGCTTGGGAGCAAGGGACTCTGAAGCATGGAGTAAGACCGATTTGGAAAATGGTGAGGAGTTGTTTAGAAGATCAGAGGTGTTGTAATGCAATCAAAGAGGGAGAATCAGCCTTGGAAATGCTACAAGGGGAGAGATCTGAGCAGGTAGACAGTGAAAAGGAAAGTAACAAAGGCGAAAGGTTTGAGCAGGCAGACAGTGAAAAGGGAGGCAAAAAGAAAGTTCCTCTCTATCCCGATCTTAGAGATTTTAGAGATTTTAGAGATTTGGAGGACTCAGAGAGCACGGATTCTGAAGGAGAGCTACACGTTCTAATAGAACAGTTGGAGAGGACTGTTATTAGAAAAAAGGAAAAGAAAAAAGTAAAAGAAAAGGGCATGTCGGCGGCAGTCGGTGTGGGAGGAGCTGTTGCCATGGCGCCTGACACGTCAGTGGCAGTCGGAGTGGGTGGAGTCGTTGCTACAGCACCTTCAGCCACGCTGGCGGCAGCTGGTGTAAACAAAGCCGTTGCCATGGCGCCTTCGACTCCTCCTCCATATCCAGAAGCCACTCAGATAGATCAGGCAGTTCAGTCCCTGAAAGTAGGGAGATCTTTCTGCCCGGGGATGTGGACACAAGTAAGAACAGAATTACAGTTTGCCTATCCGGTATACCAAGACCCACAAGGGAACAGGTACGAGGAACCGCTTGATTTTAAGGTGGTTAAATCTCTTGCAGAGTCGGTTCGTACCTATGGTACTACCGCTTCTTTTACAATGGCTCAAGTGGAAGCATTAAGCAGACATTGTATGACTCCGAGTGATTGGAGTGGCCTGGTCCGCGCCTGCTTAAGTCCAGGGCAATACTTAGACTGGAAAGCTTTCTTGATTGAGTATGCCACTGAGCAAGCAGCCAATAATCAGAGAGATGGAAATCCAGCCTGGGATAGAGATATGCTGCTTGGGCAGGGGAGATTTGCCAACCAGCAGATAGGATATCCTATTTAGATTTATGAGCAAATAAACAAGATAGTAGCTATCAAGGCTTGGAGATCTCTCCCTAATAAAGGGGAGGTGAGTGGGAACTTAACTAAGATTCTACAGGGCCCCATGGAGCCCTTTTCAGATTTTGTGGCACGAATGGTGGAAGCAGCAGGGAAGATTTTTGGTGACCCGGATGCTGCTTTGCCACTAATAAAACAGTTGGTCTATGAGCAATGTACCAAAGAATGTAGAGCTGCTATCACCCCTTATAAGAACAAAGGCCTAGAGGCCTGGATGCAAGTGTGTAGAGAGCTTGGAGGGCCGTTAACTAATGCTGGTCTTGCTGCTGCAGTAATACAGTTGGCCAGAAAAGGTGGAGGAAGTTCAGGAGTTTGTTTTAAGTGTGGCAAGATGGGACACTTTAAAAGACAGTGCCCCAGGGGAAGGAGTACAGAAAGTAAAGGAAGTGTACTGATGGCTCAAAGACAGGCTGTGGAGACTATTTGATAGAAAGACAAGAGCCCGTGTTATGTCAATTTCAACCGGGCTCCCCCCAAATAGTAGAATTGAAAATAGTAATTGAGGTGTTTAAAAAATGTCAATTTGCATTCAATTTGATTTCAGATTCAGTCTATGTGGTCAACGCAGTGAAAGTATTAGAATTAGCAGGTCCTATTAAGTATAGTAGTAGTGTATGTGCCTTATTACAAGAGTTACAAGTTTTAATCTGGCAGAGAAAAAGGTGTTTTTATATTCAACATATCAGAGCACATACAGGATTACCTGGACCATTAAATGAGGGTAATAATAAAGTTGATCAATGGACCAGGATGGAATGCATTTTTTGGAGCTCATTCCTGGACCAAGCCAGACAGTTTCACCAATTATTTCATGTAAATGCAAAAACTCTACAGCAGAAATTCCATTTGTCTAGAGCAAATGCTAGACAAGTAGTTTTGGACTGTCCTCAGTGTGTGATTCATCATCATCCTCCCAGTGTGGGAGTGAACCCTAGAGGGCTGTTGCCACTCAAAATCTGGCAAATGGACGTTACCCACATTTCAGAGTTTGGAACCTTAAAATATATTCATGTATCTGTGGATACCTGCTCAGGTATCATACATGCTACACCTATGAGTGGAGAAAAGGCTCTCAATGTCATAGGACATTGCTTAGAAGCCTGGGCTGCATGGGGAAAACCACAGCAGCTGAAAACGGACAATGGACCAGCCTATACGGCTCAGTCCTTTGTCTCCTTCTGCAACCAGATGGAGGTACAGCTTAATCACGGATTACCATACAATCCTCAAGGACAAGGAATTGTGGAGCGTGCTCATCGCACCTTGAAAGAATGCTTGCAAAAACAAAAAGGGGGAATAGGCCAAGGCTGTACCCCCAAGGAAAGAATATCTTTAGCCTTATATACTTTAAACTTTTTCAATTTGGATGCTCAAGGCCGCTCAGCAGCGGACAGACATCAGGATTCCCATGGTTCACCTAAAAGCATGGTGAAGTGGAAGGATATTTTGATAGGCTCTTGGCGGGGGCCTGACCCCGTGCTAACATGGGCGAGAGGGTCTGTTTGTGTTTTTCCTCAGGATCAACAAGATCCAGTGTGGGTGCCTGAACGCCTTGTGAGGAAGATTCGTCATGAAGACCTTCCTAAGGATCCTGGTGATAGTAGCAGTGAGTATGTCAGGAGCGCAGATCAGTTTGTGTTCAACAAGATTATTTTTCCTTTAGCCCCATGATTAGTAATATAGTGAATAAGTCTTGTACAGGAATGCTTGATATATCTACTAGGGATCCTCAGCAGACTGCCACCAATCCTTTTGATTTGTGGCTTTTGTGTGGAGTAAATGGAAGTTGCATGGACTTGGGACCTGTCATTATGCTTGGGGGAGGAATTTATCAAAGAGGTAATTTTTCCCTAGGATCGGCTACCAATGTGGATTTCTCTAGCGGTAGTGGCTCTGGTACTTGGAATTCTTTATTTCATTCTTATCGCAACAAGAACTTTTCAGCTTCGCCAGTAAGTCTCTGGCCTCCTTTTCTGTGGATTGTAAGTAATGGGAGTGCATCCTTAGGTGAAGAAAAGTTAGTATGCACTCCGGGCACATGTTTTTATGCCCTATGCTGGAATGCCACAGCCTTTCCTGTGGCTGTGGTGACTAGAATGCCTCGATATGTACCAGTTCCTGTAGAGGCTCCTAATACCATGATGCTATTCAGGTTTAAAAGAGATTTTGGCATCACTGCAGCTATTGTTACTGCTATCACTGTTGCTGCTGTGGGAGCTACTGCCTCAGCTATTGCCTTGTCTAGTTCTATACAGACTGCCAATGCCCTGAATAACCTCTCAGCCACTGTGGCACAGGCATTGGATACTCAGACCTCTATGAATTCTCATCTCAAAGGAGGTCTTATGATAGTTAATCAACGCATAGATTTAATACAAAAACAGATTGATTCTCTTTGGCAACTAGCACAATTGGGGTGTGAGTGGAAATTGCAAGGTTTGTGTGTTACTTCCGTACAATATCAAAATTATACAAAGGCTGCTAATTTGTCTAAACAATTGTCAAAGTTCCTCTTACAGGATTGGTCGGCTGAATTTGAAAATTTGATGAGAGAGCTGAGAGCGACAATCATCCACATCAACTCCACTCGGGTGGATCTGAGCCTGGTTACTGGCTTGACTTCCTTGATACAGACGGCTATGGATCATCTTAAGGAGTAGGCGGGCATAGGCTCTTTGGCGATACTAATGATACTAGCCTCTCTGGTTTGCCTATGGTGCATCTACAAAATGAGAGCCACACAAAAGCGTAATGCAGCCATGATTATACAAGCCCTTGTCGCCATTGAGGCGGGCCAGTCCCCTCAGGCATGGCTCGCTGCCGTGAAGTAAATCTTCACTAAGCATAGTCCCTGCCCACTGAGGTATTCGTTCCACGGATATCAGGGTCTGGCAAGTCAGTGACGGAGTTGACGGGTAAGTCTCGGCCACCTAAGACAGGGCAGTCCCGAGTGGGGAGGCTGACCCAGAGACGGGTAAGAGTTTGAGCACCGCCCTCCTACAGGCTCAGGCCCACCGTGAGATCCCCAGATAGAGGGATTACGAAGCCTTTCCAGGGACTTCTACCAATTTTAGAAAAAAATAAAAAAGGGGGAACTGTAGAGAGCTGCGATGTGCCACGCCCTAAAGATGGCACCGGTCTCTGCCTTCCACCAGCCTGACGGTGAGCGCTCTCTATGATAAACAAGTTCATATTTGGCAAAGACCGCTGATCTGGCTTGCTTCCGCATACGTGGGCCTCTAAGATAGCACTACGTGGCTTTACTTGATTGACTGTTCATTTAGTATTTAGCCTGTTGGTTGGGTCTGCCCAGACATTCGGAATTCAGAAGACTGTTTTCAAGGGACCTGAATAAACTGCTGGAGAAGAGCTTTTGTGTGTTGCATCATCCTTGTTGGTCGAGGGGGACGCGACAAGACACAGCTTGCAATTCTTTTGAGTAGTCATATCAATACCTTCCTCAAAAGCATCCATCATTTCATCATTTGTTATTTCTGGCATTGTAGGAATATTAATTTGAGTACCCCACTGTTGTAAGAGATCCCTTCCCCATAAATTTATGGGGACATCAGCCACATAAGGTCTCAACTTCCCTGTTTTCCCTTCTGGTCCCACACTGTTAAGCCATTGTACACTTTGTTTTACATGTGATAATTTACCAATTTCTATAAAATGCATAGGAATCTTTTGAAGTGGCCAGTCTGAATTCCACGACTCCCATGAGAGGATAGTGACATCCGTTCCTGTGTCAAGCAATCCTTCTATTTCAATACCATTTATTTGTATTTTTAATTCTGGTCTCTTATCACTCACCATTGTTTGTCAATACACACGTTTTCCAGTATTTTTAACTGTTCTTGTTCTGTCTGTTGGAACAAACTTGCCCTTGGCATAAGGAAACAGCAGCAGTTGGGCAATTTTGTCCCCTGCATTAATTGTCATCTCTTTCCATATGGATGTCATAATTTTAATTTCTTCCTTGGAGACTACATCTATAATACCTGGATGAATAAAGAATCCTTGACAAGTTAATCCATTTTTTCCAAATATTAATCCTATTGTCCCTGACAGTAAAGGACCATAAATACCAGTGGTTAACATGTAACATTTATCTGTTGTGGATAATGTTTTAGATTCATCTGTGGTTAAATCTAAAACTGTAGTACCTTCAGTAGCCTGTAAAAGATCAGCAATAGTTAATTTTGGTTTTTTCTGTTTGTTTGTTTTCCTCTGGTTGGATGATGGACAACGATTTACATTGTTTTGGGAGGCCTGAGCCGGTAGGCCCCTCCCCTTGTTTCCCGGCAAGGGGTTACCTCTGACATCCATTTCAGCTCTACAATCCTGGGACCAGTGTTTACCTCTTCCACAATGAGTACAAAATCCTGGAGACCTTAACCTTCTATTGTCATTTAAAGCCATTCGTTCCCTTCTACAACCATGTTCTGCAGAGTCCAGGCACTTACAATTTTGAGTTCTGGAGGATTCAGCCTTACAATATCTTTGGAAATCACCACGTTCACCATTTTTAAAGCACTCATTAAGTCCCATAGCAACGGCTTGTGTTATGACATTAGTCTGATGCTCCTAAAAACGAATATCAGCTGTTTCTCTTATTCATTCATCTACTGGGGCTCCTCAAGCTTTCAATGGCCTAATTGCCATTTGACATTCAGCATTTGCATTTTCATATGCCAAGGCATTTATCAAGTCCTGTCTGGCATCAGGGTAACCTACATCTCTCTCCACAGCTGAAGTCAATCTCCCTAAAAAGTCTGAGAAGGTTTCCTGAGGACCTTGTATTATCTTGGTAAATGAAGTAAACCTTTTTCCAGCCTCAGCAACCATATCCCAGGCTCTCAGAGCTGTAACACGACATTGTTCTATCACAACATGTTCAAATTGAGTCTGTAACCGTATGTCAGCATAAGGTCCCTCACCAAACATTTGGTGGGTTGTGACATTTATTCCCCTTGTCATATTTTGTTGTTCTAATTTTGTGGCTCTATGTCTCCACCATGACAACCATTGTAATTGCTGGCTACCTTCTAGCACGGCTGATATCAGTCCCTTCCAATCTTGGGGAATGAGTCTATTTTGTATAGCCCAATTATTTAACACTTGTTTAACAAATGATGAATGTATTCCATAAGAGATAATAGTCTCCTTAAATATTTTAAATCCAAAATGTCTATTGGATACCATGTTAATTCATGATGGAGTTGACCATAATTGTTATCAGGCCTAATTTGAAACATAACTGGAAAAGCTGATGGTGATTGTGTAGTAGCACAAAGCTCCTCTGGGGGCGCACTTGGTTCCACATTAGCACTATTACCTACCTGGTTTTCTACTGGTACATGCGGGAGCTTTTCTACTGGTACACGTGGTGACTGTGGAGACCTAGCTAGAAAAGAACTTGGCATTTTCTCAGTTCCAGTCACCTGTCCTGTCAGAATTTTCTTAAGCTCCTCAATCTGTATTTTCATACTTTTTAATTGTGTAACAGACGTCTTCCTTATGACAAACCAATAAAAGAAAAAAAAAAAAAGCAAACAGCATAAAATACCCAGTCTGATTGAAAAATAGTATAGAGTTAAGCAGTAAGCATTGCCATATTGTCAACAACCGGAATCATAGTTTCAAAATCTGTAGTTTTCTCTGTAGTTTTGAAAACAAAATTACCCATAATGCCCCACATTGGGCACCACCTGAAACTGTAAATTATCTAATTATTGTAGTTATTAGTAATTATAAACTTTAAGATTAGGCTGGCAGAGTAGCTGGCAGCTTGACAGAGGATCAGGCAGCCTGGCCCGCGTGCCTTAACTTGTCCTGGAGAAAAGAGTCCCAGGACCAAGGATGGCCTACACCACCTGTAACCTAAACTCAATTAATATAAGTTGCTATATTAGGCCGGTAGAATTACCGGCAGCTTGGCGGGAGATTCACCTGGGCTCTGGGGGAGTCCAGAAGTCTTAAGGCCCAGGACTGCTTAGATTGAGGGTCTATAAGCCACCACAGTCTTTTCCCCAATAATTAAATACACCAAGAACTTTTAATGTTTTAACGCTTAGCCCTTAGCTGGGCAGACTCTCAATTAGCTACACTAATTTAACCTGGATCACCTAATCCCAAACCGCCATGTGCCTGCGATTACCTTCCAGCCTTCTCCAGATGTCTGTCTCCTTCTGTGGCTCCCGGCAGGAAGTGGGAGAATCTCTGTGTGTGCCCAGGGCTCCTGTTCTAATCTCAGGAAGTCCCGCCTTCCTATACTCTTTCTGCCCAGCTAAATGGCCATAAGTGACTTTTATTAACCAATCAAGAGAATGCCTCAGAAGGGGCGGTAACCAGATCTCAGTATTGAATTCAACCTATCAGAAACAATATTAGATCTTCCCTCAACAGGACAGTTATGCTATGCTCCTCCTGCCTGTAGGCATGGCAGAGTATCATTAATAGTGATAGGGGTCAGCTCTTGCCCTTGGGGTAGGTCTTCCACCTCTGATACTCTTTCCTGATTGTGTGGTTCCCCTGCATTTTTTATTTGTTTATTGAGCTTTTAATTTCTAATATTTATTTATTTGTTTCAAAACCTGGTTGTTGTTGTTTGTTTGTTTTTTTTTGCTGAAATTTTCATCTATTTCTCTTCTTTCATCTTTTTCTATCTACAACCCAAATTGCTTTTCTTACTCTGTTCATCCACTTGATTCCCCCCTTCAAGTGCCAAGTAATACTGAAAGAGAAGAAAGGAAGAAGATATTTTGTAAAGCTAATCAAACATGTTCTTGACTGACTTAGTACTTTAGGTCATTTACACTGCTTAAAATGTTAAAACGGATTCAAGTAAATAGATACAGATGAACAGAGTAGTTACAATGGTTGCCACTAATAATGATGCAAAGTGAGTAACCATATGCCATTCTGTACAAGTCTCATTCTTTCAGATCCTGCCTCAGCTGAGATTGGCTGGACAAAATAAGAGTCAAGTGTTGTCAATCAGCCCCTCCTCAATGGACCAGATCATCAACCTAAGCAAGTTTTTCTTATTATAGTGAGAAGCCTATAATGATTCTTAAGGTCTAAGCTCAAACCAGTACATCCTGGTTGTCCAAACAAGTGACAAGGTCAGCACAGAAGCAAGGGGCCAGAAATGATTTTTTCAAGGTTTTATAATAGACAAGGCTACAGGGATTGGTGTTAGTGTAACTTTATATAATTGTGATAGTTTCACAGTTTACCTCTTAATTCAGCTATCATCCAAATAATTGGGACTCTGTTTTTTAAACAGGCTTCCCAACACAAAAACTGAGTAGTTATTACTCTATTCTTAACCCACTAAGATAATCTGGCTCTCCTCATGCTGAATCCCCCTAGTTCCTCTCCTTAATTCCTCCTCCCCTGGAGGGCAGGAAGTCCAGCCCTATTCCCTCCCCTGCTCAGTGTGTGGCTGTAAGCTACTTTATTGGCATATCAGGAGACAATTGGGGAGCAGTGTTTACATAACATTGAGACATGAGCTCCTCAGAACAAGGACTAAAACCAGATATGGGGGTTATGGAAATCAACATTTGAATTACCCAATAACCTTATGCCTACAGATGGGTGAATAATTCACATCAATGATATGATCTATCATACAACTGCTATAGATAATAGGAAATATATGATTTATAGATTTGATAGAGATAGTAGAGAGCTACATTGTTTCATAAATACACATATACAGATAATAAATGTTAGAGTTATATAGATGATAGATTACATAAATGATAGATAGATGATAGGTAATGATAGATCATTCAGATTTCAAAGCACATTTGCATTCATTCACTATGTGCATGTTTCCTGATGAAGGTCCTAACAATTAAGTACCACCATCACTTCTTACAAAGGAGGATGCAGAGTCAGGAAGTCTGGGTTGCCCAGCATCAAACATTTGGATTTGACAGAGGCAGAACTTGTATATGTTACCAAAATCTTTCTGACAGACTGTATCTGGACTACTAAATGTATCTGGTGGGGTAGAGATAGCTATCTGTCCAATAATTCCAGGCCTGTTGTATATAATATAGAAGTATAGTTACCCAGAAAGAGAGTTCATTCCCACAAATGCAATGTGAGCTGAATGCTGGGTGACACATCCTGAATAAGACTGCCTAGAAAAAAATTGATCTTCCAGGGTCCTTTCTGAATTAGTTTGTTTATGTTTATGTTTATGTTTAACTATGTGTAAATACTTCCTGCAGGCAGTAGAATCTCTGAAGTAGTTGTGACAACTGAGTGTGGGATTCCCATGTGAATGGGTAGAGTCAGGACACCATAGAATTTCTTAATATTGAACAACAGCCAACTGTATACAAATTGCTTGCTTCCTCATCAAATTACCACTCAACTAGCAGCAGCCATGGAAATGTGTTTAACAATTAACATGCCACGGCAATTTCACACTCAGCAGTGCCTTTTGTTCCTAATTTCAATGTTAGATCTGATTGAATATGATTAAATGCAGCCTCTGTTATTCCATGATGGGTTGTGATGGATTGCAATGAACTCATTAGGGGCGAAGGCTGCACAGATCTTTCCAAATGCTAATACTTAGCAGCCTTTGGCTCATTAATTAATTTAAAGATTGTGCAATTATCAGAGCTTTGGATTCAATGACACTCACCATTTTTATTATTGGATAATGCATATTTACATGTGAGCATAAAAATTATGTCATCCAAAGGGATTAAATATAATTCAAAATCACACAGAAAAACAGAAGAGGGGAAGAGGTGTCCTTTTAATACAAAAGAAGCTAAACCTCTTCAAATACTTGTTACCAAATAATAATGAAATATTACAGTGGCATATAATGACATTAGAATAAAAAACTGAAGAGAAAAGCAGATATAGGCAAGGAGTCCCAAGTCAGGAGCACATCATTAAAATGGTAAACTAAACACAGGAAGAGAATGTACAGGGAGCCCGGTTACATTCAGAAATAACCCATCCTTAAAATTTAAGGAAAATTCAAATAGATGGGAATTCTTCAAAGTCTTCATCATTCCTTGCAAACCTGCCCCTCAGAGTCTTCTTTCAATGACTTTATGATGAGAATTGTAAACACAGACACTAGATGCTAATACTGCCAACTTCAGAGGGGCCAGACTCACCTCAGAGGCTTGCCTATGAGGTGCCTATGAGGGTGTTTGTGGAGAAGTCTAGCTGGGAAATACAGACGCACCCTAAATGTGGGTTGCAACGTTCATGGGCTGGGGTCCTGGACTTCATAAAGAGGAGAAAGTGAGCTGAGACTGGCGACCATGTCTCTGTGCTTTCTGACTGCAGGGTAATGTGAGTAGTGGCCTTATGCTCCTGCTGCCTCAGTTCCTCAGCCTCCACTGTGAACCAAGATAAACCCTTCCTTTCCTAAGTCATTTCTGTCAGTGACACAACAAGGAGAAAAGTAACTAGATCTAAATGCCCAGGTTCAAATGGTTTCTCCTTAGATTATCTGGGTGATTTGAGGTCAATTCCTCCCTAGTTACTGCCAAGCTGGAGTTGGCAAACAGGAGAGCCAATGTTCCAGCTCACTCTCAGGATTAAAGGGAGGGCCTAGTGCTAAAGGCACCCAGAAACAAAGGAAAAGAAAAACAGTTAGGACAGTTTTGATTTCCTAGAAATTAAAAATCAAGCTTGTGGAGGGTGCAGGAACAGAGGCAGCCTGACATCCAGACATGAGGACCGTGGTGAGGTACATCACAGGCTGTGCTTCACCAACATCCTCTCACCTCCATTAGGATCTGAATGTGAACTGCCCACAACAAGAATGTGTTTGAATGTTTAGTCCCCAGCATATGTCATTGTCTTGGAAGGATATAGAACCTTAGGCCTTGTTGCCAGAAGTGGATCCAGGGGAAGTGGGGGGATTATGCACCTCTGGCTCCCACCCAAGCTCTCTTCTTTCAAAACTATCAAGATGAGAAGAACCACGTCATGTTCCCACTAATATGGATAGAGCTGCCCTGCCAGTACCAGGGCTGCTCACTCGATGGGCCAATTTTTCTATCCTAAACTGTGAGTTCCACATTATGTTGCTTTTGTCAGATATTTTGCCAAGGCGACATGAAAGCTAACTACATACTCTAAGATGGGCTTCAATACCCTATCCTAGGATATCATCTGCTGTCTCTACAGGTCAGGAAATGATGGCCACTTAGAGTACACACTAAGAAACTGCCTGTGTCTTGCCAATCTAGAACCTAGAAGAGGATTTTGAGTTTCAGAGACTCATAGCAGGCTTACTCACTCTCTCTCTCTCCTCTCTCCCTCAACAGATCAGAAAGTAGCACTCAGCTACATCTTGAGTACCATGCATGCCACCACGCTCTCCTATTGGTTATAATAGACTAAATCTCTGAACCTGTTAGCAAGATACAATTAAATGTTTCCTTATATAAGAGTTACCATGGTCATGGTATCTTCACAGCAATAGAACAGTGACTAAGACAAGCACCTCTCTGGGATTTGACAGTTGGCTCATGGGTTAACTGCAAGTGCTATTCTTGCAGAGATCTGAGTTCAATTCCTAGCACCTATGCCAGCAGCACACAGCCATGTGTAACTCCAGCTCTAGGAGATCTTGCACCCTCCTCTAATCTTTGTGAGCATCTCCACCCATACACATACATATAACTAAAAAAAAATTTTTTTTTAAAGAGCACATTTGTACTTTATATCAGAGGGGCAAAAATCTGTACAGACAAACTAAATAGCTCAAAATGAAAACACAGCCGGGCGGTGGTGGCGCACGCCTTTAATCCCAGCACTTGGGAGGCAGAGGCAGGCGGATCTTTGTGAGTTCGAGGCCAGCCTGGTCTACAAAGCGAGTCCAGGACAGCCAGAGATATTCAGAGAAACCCTGTCTCGAAAAACCAAAAAAAAAAAAAAAAAAGAAAAAAAAAAGAAAACACTACTAATGGTTGGTTTGCTCTGCATCAGCCCCTGAATCCAGGTGACTCCAACAGAGAGGTGTAAAGCTTATCAGACTTAGGAGGATACAGACCCAGGTGCAGAGAGAGCTGATCACAAGGGAAAGTGCTGGTGAGTATTAGAATGCCACCAACACCTAGGAACTCAAAGCCAAGACTGACCTGTGCAGAGAGGGCTGGGGCTAAACTCTGCAGAGATCTCTGGCTTTGTTCTCATCCCCTGTGTAATCTGCTGGGATATTATTAATCCATTATCTCCTCAGATTGATGTACGACTAAAGCTTAACTTAAAGACTCAACTCCTGGATAGGTGTGATGGCTTAGTGGGTACAGGTGCTTGCTGCCTGAGCCTGACAACCAGATTTCTAGCCTTGGAACACACAGAAGGAGAGAATCAGTTTCCTCTGATCTTCACATGCTCAGCATGGTGTGTCAATCCAGCCTCCAATAATAACAAATTCATTTAAATCCTAAAGAAAGTTTCAATTTTTGTCTCGGCTCCTGGTATCAATTGTGACAGGAAGCAAACTCTGATATTCTGATTCCAGTTAAGTGTACACTATGTGGAAAGGTCCTTTTTTTTGGGGGGGGGGGTTTGGGGGAGCAGTTTAAAGACAAGGTTTCTCTGTGTAGCCCTGGCTGTCCTGAAATACGTTCTGCAAACTAGACTGGCCTCAAACTCAGGGATACACCTGCCTCTGCCTCCAGAGTGCTGAGATTAAAGGTGTGTGCCACCATCACTGGTGAGAATCTGTAGGGAATTAGATTAATATAAATTAGATTTAGTAAATATCTAGGTTTCTGATACAGTCTCTTAATCCAGGGCATGAAGATCAACTTGCCTGTGAGAAATTAGCTTATCAGGTTGTGGAAAAACAAGGATGAAGTCAGGTGAAAACAGGAAACAAACAGGAGACTCAATGGACTGAAAAACAAGGTTGAAGCCAGGAAAAACAGGAAAGACTTAATGGACTAAGAAACAAAGTATTTGGCCTGGCATTGTTTTCAGCTGCTAAGGGGGCAGAGCCCAAATGAAGCTGAAACATAGTTCCTCCTATTTAAGGTCAGTGCATGGAGCCCCATCAAAGAGGCCCCGATTCTAGAGAGCTCCAAGAGTCCTTCTGAAAAAAGTGCTGGCCATCAGTTTATGGCCAGATCTCCCTGAGGCAGAAAGAAGCTGGTGAGCAAAGAAAGCCTCAGCAAGACAGCAAAAGGCCAAGGACTTAAACCCTGTGGCTCAAATTTGCCTAGCAGGGTTTGACCTGTCTGAACAGTGGCCTAAACGAAACTGTGGCTGGCTTTAAGTACTCTGAGGCAGAGCTGCAGAGTTGCTGATGCGAAGGGGCTGGGGTCTCCCAGAGAGAAGAAAGTCTTAAGCCTTATTTAAGGTAACACTGTGATAGCCAACTTACCCTGATGAATCTACAACTGAGACATTCCAGAAGACTGCCAAGTGCGTTAAAGGGTCTACCACAGAGACTTGTGTTCCTGATGACTGAGGACCTGCCCCAGAGACTGTATCATTTTAAAAGGTTAGGAAAATAATTATCAATAGGTTTAATGGATAGGTTAAAGGGGTTGTAGGAATTTGTAGGGTTAATAGTTAAGAAATTGTTGGTATTTGTTATAAGTGAATATTAATAATAAATACTTAATGATAATTTAAAAAGTTCGGTAACAAGAATCTTCATTTTTAATTAGATGGTTATTTAGGTAAATACAAGGAAAACCTGGACCTGGAATCCCTACTTCACTTCTCTGGTCAGGCAGGTCCAAGACACAACAGAATGAGAACTGGTGTTCTTGGCCAGATGCTCCAACCTATCAGCTCCCCTATGCTGACTCTGGATCTGTTGGCTCCCAGGGGCTTAGATTACTTCATATGCACCTCTGCACAAGCTTGTCTGTTCTCCAGCCTTGTTTTTGCAGCCCTGAAATCTGATGCTGTCTCTTCATTCAGACTTGAAGCTGCCCTCATCCTTCTTTTTTTGAGTCAACTATAAATTTGGAGTCTGTTCATGTAATAAGTTCACATCCCCGCTTCTCCCTGATCTGAATTCAGATCCATCCTCCCAGCTTTTGATAAGAAACATGTTTGTCATCAATATACTTTGTTTCCACTAAATATGGACTTCACTGTGGTAATTATCCAGGCCCATAATCAGCAGAAGTGGCAGCAAAGTTAAAAGAGGAAAGTTGTAGCAGTTCATTAACATGCACACAAACACCATTCAAGTGCCTCCCTAGAAGTGCTGCCTCTGCCAGCTGCCAGGGCAAAACTGCACCAGCAAACAAAGTACATTTAAAAAAAAAAAAAAAAAAGACTACTATATACTTCAATCTTGAATTTGATAACTAAAACCAGCAAAATGTGTACTTTAAAAGGAAATGAAATCTACTTTTAAATGCACATTAGTACTTATTGCTGTTTTTCCTTTCTGGAAAACAAAAAAATAATAATACAAAGAAGGAGGAGGAGGTGGAGGAGGAGGGAGAGGTAGAGGAAGAGGTGGAGGAGGAGGAAGAAGAAGTGGAGGAGAAGGAACAGGTGGAGGAAGAGGAATGGAAACATATCTTTTCTTTATTAGACATTAACAGCCATTGGTGCTGTGATCTGCCTCAAGTGCATTCCTTCATAAAAACAGCCTCTTTCCTCAAGGTTCTATTACTTGAATATAGTTTGGATAACTACTTTGACAAATGGTTAGGTCAAGTGTGGGGACATCTTTAGAGTTGGGTGTGGGAGCACACACCTGTGAGTGGGAGGTGCAGGCAGGTTATTCTAAGCTACACTGAATTGAGAGCAACACAAGTTGCATGAGGTCTTCCCAAAGGATGAGAAGGAAAAGGGGGAGAAAGATACTGACTTAAGCAACAGAAGATGAACAGATGAAAACTAGATGCTAGTGTATGACCAATGGCATGGTTTACCATGTGCTCAGTGGTAGGGGTGAATAAGAATGTGCTTTGTTTGTTTACTTAGGCCTAAATTCTTTATATTTAGAAGGGAAAGGCAGAGTTGAGGCTGAGTAGTAAGTTGGAATATTAAAGGGCTTTTATTTTCCTCCTTATTGTGTTTTCTTCCATTCATCTTTCAAATAGGCAGTTGGCTGTGTGCAGATTGCATTGAGGGAGAATTCTTTCTCTTCCAAAAGATATATTAACCCCTTTCAGTTAGCCCCATCTAGAAATCTCCACACACACACAGGCCCAGGGGTCTGCTTCCTCCACAGTTCTAGATCCTGTCAAATTTACAATTGCTATTAACCTTGGCTGAGAACTGTGAGTGTCCTGGAGTCACAACCCCCCCTCAGGCAAGACCCTTTACTTGCTAAGGTCTCTATCCTCACTCCTGAGTGCACCCAAGTGGTAGCACCCAAAAACTCCATGTATGTGGGTACACTGCCCATGGGAAAGGGATGGGCAA
>CAJQZJ010033081.1:3216115-3237192 GCA_907164525.1 Lophiomys imhausi | reverse complement strand
TGTTAAACTGAGTAGAAATGAAACCCCAAATATGCCAAGCCCTGTGAGAAGCCAGAGAAATTTTTAGATGGAAATAAATATAATTAAAAGAAAAATCACATTTGCAATCATAGATTAAAACTTTCACTTCAAGATACCAGAATGGGAATTTAATCCAAAACAAGTTGTAGACATGAAACAATAAGGAACAGAAATGGAAATTGAAGGGCTGGAGAGATGGCTCAGCAGTTAAGAGCAATGACTCTTCTTCCAAAGGACCCCGGGTTCAAATCCCATCACCCACATGGCAGTTCACAGCTGTCTGTGATTGCCGGGTGTGGCCTCCCGAGGCAGAGGCAGGTGGATCTCTGAGAGTTCAAGTCCAGCCTGGTCTACAAAGTGAGCCCAGGACAGCCAGGGCTACACAGAGAAATCTTGCCTCAAAAAACAAAAACAAAAAAGAAATGGAAATTGAATTAAAATAATAGAAAATAAACAACATAAAAAACTGATTCTTATTTATCTATCTTTTTATCTATCTATCTATCTATCTATCTATCTACCTATCTATCTATTTATTTATTTTTGAGGCAAGGTCTCTTTACATAGTTCTGGCTGTCCTGGAACTCACCACATAGACCAGGCTGGTCTTGAAACCACAGAAATCCACCCGCCTCTGTCTTCTGAATACTGCGTTTAAAATTGTGTGCACCACTGTGCCCAGAAAAGCTGATTCTTTTAACACAACTTTGATCCTAACAGAACAATAAAATAGTAAGCCCATAGACACTCTGAGAAAGAACAAAGAACTGACCTAAACTATGATATTATAATAAAAAGGTAAACTTTAGACAATGTTGATATGTGAAAGTTACTAAAAAGAGTCTACAATCCATACAGCTCACAAATTCCTAGAGGCAGAATCATAAAACTTTTGCATTTTCCATTTCCATGTGTGTGAGTTCTGTGTACATGTATATGCAAGTTTGTGTGTGTGTTGTATATTTATTCATGTAGGAAGGCATGGTGGTATGAATGAAATGTCCTTCCATCATCTTGGGCCTTTAAATATTCGATCCCCAGTTGGTGGTTTGTTTGGGGAGGCTTAGGAGGTGTGGAGGAAGTATGTCACTGGGGGCTATGAGATTTCAAAGCTTTGTGTTCACCCCAGTCAGCTTTCTCTGATTCATACTTATAGTTTCAGCTATGTGCCCTTAGTCTCTGCTTTAGCCACCATATCTACTAACTGCAAATAAACCCTTCCTTCTGAAAGTTGGCTTGGTCATACTGTTTAGCACAATGAGAAAGGTAATTAATACAACATGTATATGGAGGATAGGGGTTGATGTTCAGAGTCATTCTCCATAATTTTTTTTTAAATCTTGTTCTTTGAGATAGAATATTTAATCAAACCCAGAGCCTGCAGATATTATGGCTAGTATTGCTAGCCAAGTTGCTTTGGGGATCCCCCACCTCTGCTTTCTGAGGCAAGAATTCCCATGCCTACACAGTATTTACTGAGGTTCTGGGGATTCAAACTTTGATTTTCGAACTTGCCCTTAACCAGTGAGCCAGTTCCCTAGCATTGTAAAATTCTTTCCAAAGACAAACAAGAATCCTGGATAAACTGTACTTACACATAGCTAAGAGGATTTCAACAGACTAGGAGCAGGACTGCACTGTACCACTAGGTTTTCTAGGAACACACTTTACCCAAACAGATTCCCAGAAGACAGAAGAAAAGGGACACTTCCCAGCCAGATTTGCAGCATTTCATCTTTTTGTTAGTTTCTGTTCTTTGCTTTTGAGACAGGGCCTTGCTATGGGGCCCTAGCAGGTCTCACACTCAGGACCTTTTTTGTGTTACTTCCTAAGTACTATGTCTTTAGCAGGTTCCCTGTACCTGGTTAGAATTATCTTGATACCAAAACATTATAAACAAGTCATCCATCACAACACACACAAAAGGAAAGTGTGTATTCTTTTAAGGAATTACAGAGGAAAGTGTGTTTTCTTTTAAAGAATTACAGAACAACAGACCTTATGAACAAAAAATAAAACTATAACAAAGTAACCCAAACTTTTCCAGGCATGTAAGATTGGTTTAGCTTTTAAAACCAAATCTATGTAGTTAAAGACATCAATAGGCTAAAGAGGGGAAACATAGTATCTGAATGCACAGAAAAAAGCATTTGTAATTCAATATTTATTCACAGTAAAATTTTCAACCAACTAGAAAGAGAATAGTGATTTTTCAAGTACATAAAAGGTACCTGGAAAAAAGTTTATGGACATCAAACTCTTTGGGAAAAGCATGAATATTGATCCTTCTTTAGTGAGATAAGAGGTCAGCTCAGGTCACTCATATTCAATACTCTATTAGAAATTTTACATTAGAGCAATATATATATATATATATATGGTATGAGTTTATTAAAATAACCAATTGTGAGACTGTTTTTGTTTAATCCCAGGTGTGAGGCTGCTTTAGACACAGGTGTAAAGTATTAACTGTCTTGTGAGCTAGCAGGGTCATGGCTTAACCAGCTGAGCAAGCTTTATCTGAGCACTTGGGAGAGAGGAATAAAAAGCTAGAGCCCCTGGGATTGGGAGGAACCTTGCTCCCATCCTTTCTTTTCACCCTGGCCTGACTGGAAGCAGAAAATGACCAAATCAGTATTTTTTTTTTTTTTTAAGGGTTGTAGCTGTGAGTGGTCTTTGGGGAGAGACATTTGGAGCCTCTTCCTGCCTTCCCAGCAAGTTCTCTCCCTTCCTCCTGCCTGCCCACACCTAGCCGGGCCCTGTGATTGGTGCTCCCCATCTTCCTGACACCTAGGGGATCCTGAGTGGGAGAAAACCAGGTGTGTCTCTCCCGGGGAGTCCTGGAGTAAAACCTCAGGGGGCCCGTTTCCTGACTACCCCATTCTACCAATTCCCCAACACCATGCATCTCACTCTGAGTGTCTTGGTCTTTCTTTTTTTTTGTAACTGTTATTTGTATAACTGAAGACCCATGATAGTAGCTTTGAACTGGAAAATAAAATAACACCAAGTTGAAAAAAAAAAAAAAAAAAAAAGCCAGTGTCCGAGGACAAGGGGGCTCTACAAAGAAGTAGGAGATAGGGGCTACAAAAAGGGGCTCGAAAAAGTAGGAGATGGGGCTACAAAGAAGAAAGAGGTTGCTGCTCTCCCGGCTGCTGGTGCTCCCCCAAACTGCTGCTGCTTCTTCCTGCTCCTGTCTCCTGGTTTGCTGGACTTCTACTGAGACTGGTATTACCCACAAAGAACCCAATGACCCAAATCAGCAGGAAGTAGCTTACAGAGAACTATGCCTCCTTTTTTTAATCTCCTGCATAGCGTTGGGGGGTTGGGAGGAACAAGGGGTGGGAGGTAAAGGTTAACCTATAGCTGTTAACACTATCCCAACTTTTCCATTTTACTAGTGATGTCTCGTGAAATAATCATACACTATGTTTCTGATGTTTTAATCATCAGTCACCTTTCTGGTCACCTTCCCTTCTTAACCACCTGTCTTCCAGGCCCAGAGCTAGGCTCTAGAGATCCAGAGTGAAGTACAATGGTCTTTGCTCTTTCGTGGCTTGGTCTCAAGTATTTCTCATTCTTAAGAGTGAGGAACAATTCTACAAACAGCCAAGGTAGGAAAAAGGAGGCACCTAATTCTGAATGGAGGCAGAAAATGAGCAACGGGCAGGTAGGTGACTAGTCATAAGCCTCAACTTGACTATCTGGTAAGAATGAATATATTTGGCTTACATGCACATAGAGAGTGCGTGCACAAAACATCCAAGTAGAACAGGGTTTTGATGGGATGAAGGGGTTATCAGGAATGATAGGGTGAAGAGTATGATGGGGAAAATACGATCATAATACATATGATATCCATGTGTGAAACTGTCAAAATAAAGGGGGGATTCAGGCAGAGCAGAGCAGAGGATGTAGTTTAAGATTTTATGGAGGATGGAGAGATGGCTCATTGGTTAAGAACACTGACTGCTCTCTATAGGATCTGGGTTCAATTCCCTGCACCCACATGGCAGCTCATAGGTGTCTGTAACTTCAAGATCTGACACCCTCACAAAGGCATCCTGGCAGGCAAACCACATAAAATAAAAATAAATTATTAAAAAATATATTTTATGTGTATGCATGCTACCTGCTTGTCTGTATGTGTACCACATGTGTGTAGGTACCCATGGAGTGCAGAAGAAGCCATCAGACCTCTCCAGACACTGAGGATGGAGTTCATTGATAGACCACTTGCACAGCATGTGCCTGATCCAAGCAGAAGGTTAGAAAGGGGAGGGGAAGATTTCGTGCAAATGAGGGGGAAAGGCAGGTGTAACCTTAAAAATAAAGGGGAAAAGAAACTGTCCCGGAAATACCTGAGTTGCTAAGAACAGCTAAACAGTTATGCATAGGGCATTCCCCAGCCCCTGACACTCAGCCTCCACCCCAACCCAGGACACAGATCTCCCCTTAACCCAATGGCATCTAAAAGGACCATCATTATGGCAGCATGGCTTCTGATTTGCTCCACAACCTCCTGTTACATATATGTAAGAGAAGCCTATGACTGGTGCCCTAGCTCCCTCAGGCAAATCACAAATGGCTCCCTCCAGAAGCATAGAAGTGTTTATAGACAGCAGCAACAACTCACAAACAAGTGTGAGTCACACGTGTGCCAGGCATATCCTGACTAGAAGGTCCCATTCCCTTTATGTGGAATGCTGCCTTGTAAAAATGTGTACTATTGAACTCTCTATACCCAGGGGCTCTGCTTGTCTTTATCGCTGCTAAGTCAACCACTTCCCCAAGTTTGGAGAGCAATACTGGAGAAAAAATAAAAATCTTAAATGGTGCAAATTGCTGCTATTACATATTCATGGTAAATCATTGAAGCTAGAACTGTGGCAAGAATCATGAAGAGGGACTCAACTACAAGTTTTATTTTTATCATTATTTTTAGGTAAAAGGAAATGTGAATGGGGACTAGACAGGATTTACTATGGTCTGGGGAAGATTTTGAAGTGATCATTTAGCCTAAAAAAAAAAAATTACCAAATTTCAATATCTTCTGAATCTTCTGGAGTCTAGATACTAAAAACCAATCTATTGACAGAAAGGGCCACACTTTGACTTCATACACCAACATGGACCCAAGATGAGCAGGAGGTTGCAGGGCACCCTGTGGGGCGTTCTTTAGATTTAACAAGCTCAGCACACCTGGAGAGCACATGTGAGATGAGACTTGCTTACTCTTCATTGGTTGGCATTCTTCCATTTACACTGACAACAGAATCCTAAGAGAAGAAAATGTGATTTGAATAAATTCACAGTATCAAAACAAAACTCAGACCATTGGGCAAGGAACAGAATTCACCATCTTGAAATAAACATGGAATCCACAGGATGGTTGCAAGAGAAGACTTCAGCAACAAAGTTACTTTCCAAATGGGTACTGAACTCACAGCATATGCAGCAAAAAACCATTAGCTGTGATTATGAACACAATGCAAAACTTGACTGTCAACAAAAGGGGACAGGATTCTGACATGCCAATCTAATGTCTTCCACCAACATGGCCAAGGGAAGAAAATGGTTATACTTCTCAGGCCTTCCTACGTAATAAGCACTGCGCTTTAAAATATATGCAATCCTTACAACCTGATGCAGTAGTCACTCCCAGGTAACAAGACTTGAGCTGAAACAGAGTATGTTGACCAGACTATCCAGATAATTAGATTGAAGAGAGCTTGCTTTTCATTACAACTCTTTAGCTAGTGTTTATCCACTGAATGTTCTCATCAGTAAGCTGTGACAAGGTTCCTTTGGGAGAATCTCTTCCTTGTTGCTTATACCCCTATCAGCATCCATGTCACAGTGGTCTCAAGATTTGTCAGACTATTCTTTAGGAATTTAGCATGGATAGGGACATCTCTAGTTTGATATGGACTTGTGTAGAAAAAAAATGACTAAGTTATTTAACCAGTATTTAGATTATCATTAATTGGTTCTGCGGCTGTTAATCCTTAACCTGCCATTATAAATGAGCATGCACAGACACCAGATGGATTTTAAGAAGCCTTGGCCTGAATTGTGCAATCCTAGCCCATCTAAGCTAGCTAATTCTATTACCCAAACATGACCCCATATATACATATGTCCCTTTGGACTGCTATTCTCCATGCTATGCCGATGTTCCAGGCCACGTGGAATGATCTTCTTTAATCTACCCCCATGGCATGTGTTCCTCATTCTTCCTGTTCCTGGCTTCTCCCCCAAGATGCTCTCTGTCTCTGAAGCCTGCGCACCTTAGTCCTACCTACCTCCATCTTTGCCCAATCTCCAGGCCTCAGCATTTATTTAACCAGAGACAATGTAGGTAACAGACAGGAAGCAGGACCAATTAACATTTAGAATGCTTAACACCACCCATCAGACTTGTGTTTCTGACATTTTCCTATGTGCACAGTTTACTTGGGAGATAAACCATCATAGCAGATTCCTTAGGTTCTTGGTGGCCAGGTATTAGGATAGCATAGCCAACTCACTAGTTCCAAAGTGGCTTCTTGAGAGCTGAACTGAGTGCAAAGATGTAATTACAACTGAAATCCTCTGAAACATATTTTATTTCTTTAGAAAGCTGGTAGTTTAGTGGACATGAGATTGATAGGCACAGGATTCCAAAACTTCCAAGTTCTTGCTCTCAGCAGTACATGCTCCATTTAGCTCACCTTTCCTAGTGAGAACTAGGATAAACATTTGATTCCTTTGTCTTTTATAGTTAAGAAAGCAGGGAAAACTATTTAGAGATATATAGAGATATAATAGAGACACTACAAGGTACAAGTGTACTGTGACCGTGAGGGACATTGTCTGTGGTGGCTTGAGTGAGAATGGCCCCATAGGTTCAAGTTTAAACACTTGGTGGCTAGTTGGTGCAATTGTTTGGGAAGGATTAGGAGGTGTGGCCTCATTGGAGGAGGTATATCACTGTGGGTGGGTTTTGAGGTTTCAAAAACCACACCATTTCAATTGGCTCTCTCTACCCTGTACATGTAGGTCAGACATAAGCTCTCAGCTTGTTCTACTGCCGTGCCTGCCTGCCACCATGCTCCCCTCTGTGGCCATGGATTCACCCTCTGAAAATGTAAGTCCCTATTAAATGCTTTCTTTTGTAAGTTGCGCTCATCATGGTGTCTCTTCAAAACAGTGGAAAAGTAGCCAAGACAGTGTACCAGGGCACACTCATGCCACTCTACAACCCAAGTACTCAAACCCGCAGCCTCTTGCAGCACTTCCCTTTACACAGCACCTCAAATCAGCCTGCATTATTTCAATCTTCCATGAGTCAGTTCAATTTCAATCAACAGGAACTTTAGTCCATTCTAATTCTTTCCTCTTATAGGACAGTGCAAACTATCTTCCCCTGAAGTTATATTTCACAAGAACACAGTTTGTTTTTGACTGAACCATTAGCCCATTTCCAGTGGGGGGAAAAAAATGTTCAACAATTACTCCATCAAAAAAGGAAGACCACAGACTGGGTAGGGGAAAATGAGTTTAAAAGTGGCTTTAAAAGATTCACAGAAAACAACTCCAAATGTCTGATAAGACAGTACATGTACCAGGAGTCTAACTTCCAAAAGATTAGGCAACCAAGTGTCCAAAGAGGTGGCATAGGCCAGTAATTCAGGATGTGGAAGTAGAATTACAATAGTGAGCCCAACTTGGACTGTGTAGTAAGATTCTATCTCAAAACAAGAAACCCCATAGAACATAAATTCTACACACACACACACACACACACGACAAAAACTTTCATTAAAAAGTTTAATAAAATCTTAATTGTATTCTTAGCATTCACTATTTAAAATGCCTTTTTAATAAAAGGCCGAGTCTTGGACCATCATTTTAGCCTCTGCCTCTTCTTTATCTGCATGGGGTAAATGAAAACAGACTTCCCAGGGCATCCTCCTTCTATATATTCCTAAACAGTTGCTTTGAAAATGAAGTTCATTAACTAATCTTCATGGACTCTCCAAAGTGACTCCACGCCAGGCTGTGCACCAGAACTGATGAAAATGTTTTACTCATGTTTTTTATAAAAGTCACTAAATGAGTAAGAGGCGGCTATACTTTAGTGTGTAACACAATGTGGTTAGGGAAAGTCTAAGTTGTAAGATATGGACTAGGGAACTGGCTCAGCATGTAGAACCATTCACTGCACATGCCAGTACCCATATGAAAAGCTGGATACTGTGGCTGCATCTGTATTCCTGTGAGGAGATGGCATAGAGACAGGAGAACTGGCTGGGAGCTCAAGGCCCAGCTAGGCTGGAAAACTCAGCACAGTGTCTGCAGAAATGGAGGCCCCACCTGTAATAGCCTTTGTTGGTTGTCAATGTGACTATATCTGGAATGAACTTCAATCCAGAAATGGGGGGGGCACACCTATGATCTGGCTCTTGAGGCAGGAAGACAACATGCCTTTGATCCAGATCTTGAAGCTAGAAGACACAGGCTTTTTATCTGGATCTTGTGGAAACACACAACCTTAATCTGGGCCACACCTTCTTCTTCCACCTTCTGCTGGAAGCCTATGTAAGGACAATGGAAGAAGGTTGGTTCATTCTTTGACTGCTTGCCTTCACCTTGCTAGCACATCCATTCTTCCACTGGCATTGGATCCTATGGCTTTGGGATTCCCACATATATAGAAGACCAGCTGAGATAGCCAGGCTTGTGGAACTGAGCAATTATTAGGCTCTTGAACTTCCCATTCCCAGCTGGCCATTGTTGGATTAGTTAGGACTGCAGCCTGTAAGTCATTCCAATAAATTCCCTTTTTGTATATGTATAAAGAGACTCATTCCTGGAATAAGTTCTGTGACTCTAGATAATCCTGACTAATACATCATCTTAAAACAAAAACTACCACAAAAATAAATAAAAAGTGGAGGAAAACCAATTCCCAAAGTTGTCCTCTGACCTCCACATGTGGCACTCGTATTCATATACAAAATAAAATTACTTAAACTGCAGCATAGTGCACTTTACACAACCAAGTACTGTTCTCTCAGGATTCTAGTAGAACTACAATGTTAATCTTCATGGCCATTCACCATTTTATAGATGAGGAAACATGCCAGACAGTCACAAAGGTGGAGCTGCTACATCTTCAGGCTGAACTAAGGACACAAAAGTCTCCAAAGATCTCACTTAAGGGTCAATGTAGAAAGTTTACACTAAAACTGCTTGAAGACATTGAACTGCAAACAGTGGATATGAGTGAGGAATGGTTAAGGCTTAGGACCAACTATTATTATATTTTACATTTGAATTTCTTTGTATACATCATCTACAATCAGTCCAATGCCAAAGATAGCCTCACACTCCAGTCAGTCCCTGCACAAACAAGCTCAGAAAGGAAAGGTCACTTACTGGTATCATACTATACTCTATTAGAAGGTCTGAGGAGAGCCAGACATTTTATTTTTAAAAGAACTCTTAATGCACATTTCAGGTATCCTTTTTTTTTTTTAAGTTACAATGAACTTACCTCTGTTACTACTTCTCTCTGAAGACTTACTTGACTTCAGCACATATCCAGTGCCTATGCTTATTAGGGCACACTGTAACATTTCAGCCAACCCCGTTAGAAATATTAAGACTAATACACAGGTACTTTCCTTTTTGGGGAATGGGGCGAGGGTAGGGTCTCCGTAGCCTAGGCTGGCCTCCAACTAGGTATGTGGTCTTTAACTCCTGAGCTTCCTGATTCCACCTCCCAAGTAGGATTACAGTGTACAGCCGCTTTGCTCACAAGTATGTTCACACAAACTTCATTTGCTCTGATAACTTTGTGGTCCCTCTGTATAGTCCCTGACAATCATGTAGGTGTTTGTTTGTAACTCCCCTTCTGCAAGTGTCCTCACATGATCAATCGTATGGGATGCAGGTGATGCAAACGTGAAGATTCTAGCAGTCCACAGGTGTTTCACTCTCCTGAACTATAGGAATCTCCATATCTGGTGTCTCCAGAGTTTGCAGGGTCAGCTTCCCCATGGCACAGCCACCCAGCCCCTGCTTGTCCTGGCCAGCAGGATAGCATGTTGTTGGTCAGCCCATTTTGACTCTGTATCAGTACATTATTTTAAATTAAATAACTGTGGTTGTTCTCTAGTGCTGATTCCAACCCACTGCTCTCAGATCTTAAAACGAGAATTTTCCTTCCCACCTGATCATACAAACCCAACAACCAAGAAACATTAGTAATTGTCATCTGTACTTTACTAAACACTTTGTGTTTAATATATTTTAAGTTATAAAGAAATTACAAGGAACTCCTAAAAAATTTAATACAAAAATATTACAAGTTAGGACAATTAAGCATTGGTAGAAGACATTTAAAGAAGCATGCAGGGAAAGGTACCATAGGGTTAACATTATCACTGTTGACAGAGCCTCAGCACAGCAGAGAAAAGCACCATAAAACCAAGTGTCCATAATGGCTTTTCTTCCACTGTAGTTTTCAAATGGATATATAGGAAAAAAAAAAAAACAGTAAACTTTAATCTAATCAGCTACATATTATAGTAGGTAAGAAATCTAATTCATGACAAAGTATGAGAACCATAAAATTAAAGTAACCCCCTGCAATGGTGGCTCAATGAATTTCTGTTTAACTTCAGGTCCATATGGACTCTAATCCTTGGCAGCCCAATACTTTCTGTGAAAGTATAAAAACAGAATGCATTAACAATCTATGCCATGCAATAGAAATTAACCCCTTAAAGACTGAAGGTTAACTTTGGCAATTGCAGTGACAGCACAGCAAGGACACAGCCGCCTGTTTCTACCAAGGAAAGGAAGAGAGGCAGAGGACGTAGAGAAGGCAACTTGACCAAGAAAAGGAAGAACATGTTCAATGGTTCTATTGCAAAAGTCTCTGAAGTAACTACAAAAGCCTTGAGAGTAACGGGCTGGTAGGAGTGCTAGGGCTTTCCCCAGAGATGATTAGATTTGTAGTAATATAAGCAATTAGCTAAGGGTGGAAACCACTGCGTATGCTTGGTCTATGTGGAAAGGGAATACTATGAAGGAAAACGCTCTGGCCCTGAAAGCCTTCAGTCACACACGAGGTGTGTCCTGTGTTGCTGCATGCTAAGCTAACAGTGAGCCTGAAGCCTTAGCTCATGAGCGAAGTCCTCTAAACAAACTATCAGTTTCTCAAAATCACTCAGGAGTCATCATCATCCTTTAGCTGAGTACATGCTATTATTTAACAAATATAGAAAATAATCCCTTCATTTTAAAAAATCTTATCCCCTGCAACAAGTAATAAAATAGCAAAAACTTTAATTTCCTCTATGGACTTTTTTAAAGTATACATCTTGGAAACAATGTTTATGAAAACAGTGATTCCCATGGCAGTCATATTCACTGGAGATAGTAGAGCTAGGACAGATAGGTTGTAGTAGGGAAGACTCTTGGAGCAAAATCATTTATTCTACACTGAACAGCGGGGAGAAAAGCAATTGAAATGTAAACAGGAAATTGTAAACAAACACCATCCCTCTCTCTTTACTTGACTAAATAGTCTATACAAACCACATAGATATCAAAGGTTATATATGTACACAGCCAACATAATATCAAAATATATTTTATTCTGGACCTCTTTCAGATCTGATTCAAATTACAGTTGTCAAAGCAATACAATGCAAAGGGAAAACTGCAACAACACACACACACACACACACACACACACAAATGTGCCTGGAAAGGGTCAAAGGGACAAATCACCATGATGTGGAACCAAAATACATCATTAAGTGTCATTGACATGGTCCAGGAGAGATAGACATCTGTATCAGTCTTCCTTAAACAACCATCATGAAAACTGAACAATAAAGTTATTTAACATGTACAAAACAAAACAAGAAACTGTCATGGGCTGGTTTACACTATTACAACAGCTTTACAGTTAACCGGGGAACTAAAAAAAGGAGGCAGACATCATCTCCCAGGGCTAAGGTAGGCTCACAGAATTAGACCCAAAGGATTTGCTAAACCCAAGTGAAAACATTACATATAAAGACAATGTCAAAGTCAGGAGAAAAAAAATCACTTCTGTATTTAAGGATAGCAGAGACACAGTGAAGTCTACCTGTTTGTAATGAGGTGAAAAAGTACACCATGTGCAACACTCAGGACGATTCCTCAAATTTATTCAGAAATTCTAAAGAAAACATGAAATCATCTTGCTAGGCTTAAAAAAAACAAAAAGCCAAAAACCCAAAAAACAAAAACCACCAAAACACCCTAGTTATTCATCCTGCCTCAACACTGTCCCAGAAGGGCAGAAATAAAGAATGCTACGGACACCTCGGAACAGCTATAGAGACACCGATTATAAATGATTGGATTTAAAAATGTGAGCACTCCCTTTCTCTCTCTTCTACATTTGACTAGAATAATGAATTTTAAAACTGGTATTAAATGTGACATTTCAGAGCTATTACTGGAAGAATACCGTCTCTCCCTGTTGATTTCAGAGAAAAGGTAGGAAGCAAAAACAAACAGAAAGCCACCCCCCAGGGTCTCTGTAGGCTGGCTGCTAGCCCCCAAATGCTGGCTTTTGCTGGTGTGCCACGATGTTGATCCACGGAGGCAGGATTTCTGCAGCAACTGTGCAACTACTGTTCTTAGCTCCTGAGAATTCAGCTTCTGTGGAAATGTGCAATGCACTTACAAAACACAAATGGTCTTTAAAAGAGCAAGACAGCACTGTCTGAGATGGTTTTCCCGCATCTTCTAACATTCGTCATGTGTGCTTGCAGAAGCCTGGCCATTCATGACCTCTTTAAATAGCAAAAGGCCCAGTCCTCTCTGGGCCTCTGCTCCTCACTTATATTCTACATTACTCTTTTAACAAAATCATTCTACATAAACAGATAGCTCCTTAAAAATAGTACTCTCTCATTAAATCTGATTCGACAGAAAGAATCTCAAGGAAAAAAGGAGTGCTTTATAAGTGAAAAGTATAAATCTTTGGCCTGTCTCTTGACATTTTTATGTCAAAAAGCAAAAAAACCTTCATGTGATTCAATCTATTGATTACTTTTTGCACCATAATTTGTTTTTTTTTATACCATAAAAGGAGGCACTTTCAGTATCTGTAAAAGGTGTTTAATCCTAAAACATATCCACCTAGAGGATAACTCATGAAAACAGAATTTGCTACACTCTAAGACCCATTCCAATTACCACTCCTAAAGTCATTTGAAAGCCAATGATATTAACTGATCATGGAAAACAGGAATGGGGAAAAATCTAAGTCCCCAAGTCTCGCATGGAGAACAGAGATTCCTTCATGCCTTTCAAGGGTGGCAGCTGTTCCCTCCATTCCACTTTAATCAGTGAGCATTCATTTAAGTCTCCTTATTCTCTTTCCTTATGCTTAAGTTCCTTACAGTAGCACACAGAACAATGGTCAAATCAACACCATACAAAAACTACTGGACTCTGCAGATCTTCAGAGTAAACTCTCAGAAAAAGAGGGAAAGAACCCCAAGACAGAACTTCACACATTTCGAAATGTGGTCTCCTGTGATCACCTGACTGCTCGGTGGAGATGTGGTGTGGAGGGCACTGGGGCACGCCAGCAGGCTACAGTGACAGTGAGAATGGCAGCAGAGCATGCAGTCCTATGCTCATGAAGAACCAGCCTGAAGATGGACACCTTCAGCTACGTCTGTGAGGAAAAGACCCGAGGTTTCGGGATAGCAAAGCTCTACACTTATGTCCTATTAGACACCCTATCACAGCTAGTGTGCTGAAGTCAAGTAGCCAACGGATTAGAAAAAAACAAACAAACACACACCCAACAGAAAGCAAGACATATCATAAAATGCAGCTGTCATTTTGGCAGCTGTATTGCAGGAATTTGTGACTGTCTTTGAATCAGCTGGGAAGAACGTCAATGACTGTACGCAAATGAAAAAAATGTCCATATCAAAATACAAAAGCACTATCAACAATCATCTCTGACTTTCAGGTTTAGATTCAGTGCAATTGACAAATGCATCGCTGAAGGAAATGCAGCTTAGGCATACTCAAAACGTTTGTGTCTATTCCTGGGAGCACATTTAAAAGTTATTGCACAGATTTTTTAATTTTTATTGTTTTTTTAAACAACAGAGGCCAACAGATGTGACCCTCTTGCAGTAAAAGCAAAATCTCAAGTACTGGACACTCGGCATTTTAGATTTCTTACAGAGCCACAGGGCAGTGAGTTCCAAATATCTCAATGTGATTGAACCCTAAAAACACCTGACACAGACCCTGACTGCCTCTCGGGATGTAAAATTTAAAAGTATTATTACAGTATCATAGTCCCCACTAACAACAATGGGGGAGATTTAGCGATGCACGGCAAAATTTAAGTGTATCATCCTCTTTACCAAAAGCAAATGCCACCCTACCTTAGTGAAGCCAAGACTTGCGTCAATCAATGCTGTTTTGTAAAGAGCTAAGCAGCAAACACTGAGCATCAACGCTGTGGGTCTGGGTTAGAGCTGCTGCTAAGACAGAACACAGGGTGGGATTTAGGAGTCAAACGTCTCAAAATAACTAGTGACACAAATAGTGTTATAAATTTGCTAAGCAATTTCTTAATTAAAAATTTAAAGATATAAATTTGACAACTGTTGTCTTCAGAACCGATATTCCTGGGTTCTACTGTTAATATTGACGGTCCTGTTAACTACCTTCACAAACAGTCTGGTGAACATTTGCAGATATATTTTACTTTTAGCTGAGCACAAGAAGAGATCTGATTGGATACCTATATCCTAAAAAAATACTTGATATAAACAGAGTAAAAGACATGATATAGTAGTGATTACTGGAAAAACAGCAGCTTGGATCTCTGCACTGCTTGACAGCCTGCAGCCTTGGCGCCACAGACACAGGCAGAGCGCTAACCTCAGCTGCACTCTCTCTAAATTCTCAATCACTGCTATTCAAAAATGCCTGGAAGCAAGCCTTTAAAAGTTGTTTTTTAAACTATGGTAGCAAACATTTAGCCATGTATTGGCAGTGCTATATGCCATAATCTTGCTTTGTAAAAAGAAAAATACCATGACAGATTTTAATACTGGAATCTGGTTACATTACATATTTAAGCTTCTATACAGAATGATGGACACATTGAGAAGCTAATCCTTATCCAGAAACATTTTAATCTCTTAAGAAACAAAGTAAAACAGAAAGACAAATGGTAAAATAAAAAATAAAATAAAATAAACTATGTTGCTCCTTCTCACAATAGTGCACATTTTAACCATAATTTAGTTATGGCTATGAAACATCACAAGATTTTTTTAAAAAATTCTCTTCTTTATGGTATTTAAAAAAAAAGAAAGGTTGTGCCCTTCTAGTTTTTAATTGGCAGAAACATGTCCCCCCAAAAGAAACTATTTTACTTAAGCCATAACCCACACACACACACACACAGAACAAAAACAAAAGACTCAAAACAATGATAACATAATACCCTTTGCTGATGTGTCTCAGAGAGTGGCATGACAGGAGTCATGTGGTTTTTCCTTTAATTCCAATTCCCTGCACAATATGCACCAAATCAATATATGCTCTGGGAGCCATAAAAATGTACTAAACATCTATCTCTTCCAAAGAATGCAATAAAACATTTTAAAGATTTTTTTTGTTGTTTAAAAGGTGAGGAAAAAATAAAAGAAAATGATTCACTCCCTTACTTCATGCATCCGTAATCTAAACCAAAACAAACTTGGAAGCAAGAATGAACTACTGCCACAAGCTTTTGTTAAGTCCATGTTCTCTGTACATATAAACTGCGCACTACTGAAGGGAAAAAAGAATATAATCCATGGTGTCTGCTGATTCAAGGGGGAGAAACAAGGCTGTCATTAATATCCAGAACTGGTACATGTGTGGTTTGCTCTTATAACGCATACTCCTTCTCGTCTGCTTTTCATATCCAAACTTCTAAGCACTATTTAGGGGCACAGCAGGTTTAGATCCCAGCACTTCATGAGCAGAATTCACAAGCTGGGATGAGACTGTCGTCTTCAGGGCACAGCTGTGTTCATATACACTGTATGTATATATTTCTCTTAGATTTGGCTGTAGTGGACTGGCCATGGTTCAAGTGGGACTATAGCAGTGTGTGGGTCAGGGACAGTCTTGTGGCTATGTACACATTCATAGTCGGTCCATGGCTTCCAACTAGTAGCGCTACTTCCGAAGGTCTAAGACACAAACCTGTAAGAAATGATAACAGTCAGCCAGTGTCCAGAAACCTACATTACATTTCAAGCTTAACTTGTATAAAGATCACAGTGTAACATACAATCTGTTTCTTAGACGTAAGCTCATAAAATCAAAGTAACAATCATGGAAAAAAAACCTTAAGGAAGGAATCCAGGTCACTATGCTGGGCAGTGAGTTCCCACGAGGTACAATAACTTAAGAAATGTTGCTATCATTTTTAGGAATTACAGTCATTAATAAGGGGGTGGGAACATACAAAGCAGACTGTTCCTAACTCTCGGATCTTTTGTTTGTTTGTTTTGTTTTTTGGAGACAGGGTTTCTCTGTGTAACAGCTCTGGCTGTCCTGGACTTGCTTTGTAGAACAGGCTGGCCTCGAACTCACAGAGATCTGCCTGCCTCTGCCTCCCAAGTGCTGGGATTAAAGGCCTGCACCACCCCCACCTGGCAATTCTCAGATCTTAATAGACACCCACCAGAAGTTATGGAGGCCATCTCACCAAACAGCTCAGGGCCTCTCTCTCCTCCACCTTCTCCTGCTTTAGAATGGTGGAAGCTACACTACCTTTTTTTTTCGTTTTTGTTTTTTCAAATATAATAACATCCTGAAGGTCTCAGTGTCAGGTATCTCCCCAAAGAAATCAGTCTCCATTTCACCACCTCCAACAATCTTCCACAGACTGGAGAGTCAGGGGAAAGGGCTTTAAAAATATCATTCACAAATTAATCCCAGCACTCGGGAGGCAGAGGGAGGGGGATCTCTGTGAGTGCAAGGCTAGCCAGAGAAACCCTATCTTCAAAAACCAAAACCATTCACTAAGAGATCCCTCACTACATTTAATTTCACAAATGGAGATTTACACTGAAAACTGCTCATTATTCGTTCGTAAAGACTCTGGCAAAGTCACCCTAAATTTTACTTGTATTATTCAAATGTAATGAACATATCTAGCACAGGGAGAGGTAGGGATGGTGTCTATATCTTAACTAAAATTTTTTATTTTGCAAAGAACATGATTGTGTGGCTAACATGCTCCCTTCTCTTTAAAACTTCATGAGTATACTCACTGAACCATCTGATGCACTGGCTCCAACTTTGTCTCCTGCTGCATTCCAGCAAACTTCAAAAATTCCACCTGTTCCCCTGTAACTGTGAACTAGAGCACCTGTCTAAAATGTGAAAAACAGAAAACTAACAATCATTAAAGAAATCTAAATAGAGAAATAAGATGATTATAATGTGGGTGAGGGACTCATGAAATGCTCCCACCCCTCTTTGAGGATATGTAAGTAGTTAATGGTTGCTGAGAGACGAAAAGATGTTTTCTTCAGTGGTGTAGCCACTGATAAGTTGCCCATGCTCCCACAAATAACACTAAAGGAGGAGGAGGTCTAAATGGGAAAAGGAAGCGCGTCAGGGTGCGAGTGACGGGGGGGGGGGGGTTGAACAAAATACATTATATCATATATAAGAATATCATAATGAAACCTATTATTATGTATAATTACCATATAGTAATTTTAAAAAGGGAGAAGAGAAGGGTAGGGGACAGAAACCTACTTAGGAGGCTACCATGAACTGAGAAAAAAGAAGTAATTTAAAAGGCAGTATATGGCGGGGCATGGTGGTGCATGCCAACATCTGGGAGGAAGAGGCAGTGGATCTCTGTGTGCTCAAGGCCAGCCTGGTCTACAAAGTCCGTGCAGGACAGTCAAAGATACACAGAAAAACCCTGTCTCGAAAAAAACCTTTAAAAAAAAAAAAAAAGGCAGTATATGGGCTCAAGATAAATTGTCAAAGACAACAATTTGTGAACAGATTAGATGAGAATGAGTCAAAAATATAAAAATATATTATGATGCATTAATTCTCTAGCAATCATACATGGGAGTTGATTTCAAATAAAAACATAGGCAGGTTCTAAAATTCCAGAAATGTGCTATGGTATCTCTTTCACAGATATTATCAGACTATTCTCAAAGGATGATTTCAGCACAAATTGCTTTTCTAATGTTGCTGACCACTGCCCATTAGGATTTTTTAGCTTCCTTGAAACAATACCTACAAATGAACATTGAACGCACAAGATGAAATATACTTGTTACTGAGGGATATATGCATTTTGCCAACAGAAAGAACATGCTACAAAGACAAATTATAAAAAAAATAAAAGACACTGTGTTCATGTTACAGCATGTTCCCTAGAGCAGTATAAGAGGCCAGGGATAGTCCAAGGAAGTTTAAGGAAGAAAAGATGTACATATTCCTGTTGAAGTGCCACTTACAGAAGTCCCTTAAAAATGTGTCCAGGAACGTTAACAGTCCTATTCTCTTAGCTAAATTCTAAGTATAGCTATCCACAAAACCAAAAATTCAGCATCACAGAACTAAATTCAGACCAGAATGTACTCTCCTGGGAAGGGACAGGGCAGAGGGTAAAGGCTGTGCAGTGGCAGCTGGAAGCGACAAGGTACTGTGGGTACTTTGCTCTGACAAGGCAGGTAAGTGGCCCCTGCAGCACCATGGTGACCTGAGGATCTCCTTCAGAACAGAATGTAACAAACCATGCTCTTACGCATATGTTAAAAACAAACAAACAAAAAACCAAGGCCCCACAGAGCAATCATGAAACTTCACTAAAGAAATACAAGACAGATAAATTGGATATGGCACATTCTTGGGCAATAAACTCAAGGTAAACTGTAGACTTAAGGGGGTCAAATAAATCCAAAAACATACACGTATTCTGGGAAGTACCAAGTACAAAAACTCTGAAGAATGACAAGGACTAGGATACATGCCATGGTAAGTGGTTGGGGCTGCACTATGGATTCAGCTATGAACAAATGTACTGAAGGCACAAAAGAGAACTTGGCTCTAGAGGATTCAGCTTAGTGTAGGATGCTCACCTGGCACCACTGAGCTTTGAGTTCAATCCTGTGAACTAAGAGGCAAAGAGTAAGCTACCAGATGCATGTTTTCCAAACTTGTTACATGCAACAACAGTGAGGGTACAATGAATGACTCCAAGACAACTGCCTATCCACGTGTAAAGACAACTTTCTTTCCAGACCTCACACACTAGCGACCAACACCAGAGGAAAAATAAAATCAAGCTTAAACACTGTAGAAAAAAAAACATCAGAGATCCCAATGACTTTATATATAAACACATACAAAACAATAAAAAGCAGCAATCTGAACACTGATTTAAAAGAGTGATATGGTAAATTCTCCATGAAGATGGAAAGGAAGACCACTGCAATCACAACCAGGATGGAAGAATGTCCAGAAAACACAAAGACCACCAACTAATCAGTAGTAAAAAAAGACAGGAGAGCTATGCCATGTGTCTACTCCAACCAATGTGTAACTGAACATGATTAAAAAAGAACAAATAAATATTACATCCACCAAATCACAAAAACATTTAGCAGACTGAAAATTCAGGAAAGAGGAAAAATGGAAGTGCAAGTTTTCTTGGTAGCAGCTGGGCATGGGCACTTCATGAACCTCTAATAGTCCGCACGCACGGACTCACGCACATTACACTTGAACAAATGTCCATATAGGCAACATAAAAAGTTTGATTCCTTTACATAATAAAATGTTTAGCATATTTCTATTTCACCACTAACAAAATGAACCAAATCACTATTTTAGACCTCCATGATCTCATGTGATTATAAACCAGAAACTGTTAGTTTAAATCACAAGCTTTAAAAGACATGTAGCATATCATTATTTTGTGTTCAATTTTTCCACACGGTATGTACATCTACTATGGGAATGGCTGACAGCTCTTCTTGACTGATAGGAGGTAAAAACCTTAGCTGTATCAATAAAAACAATATACGTGAAATCCTTTTGAGAACTGGAAGAGAGACACAGCAACAACAAATGTGGTAAAATATCCTTATAAAGTAAATCTGGAGATCTATGTTAACCATATTATTTATATTTAGATTTGGGCTCATGTATACATCATTGTTCAGTTTTAAAAGTTGAGTTGGGTGCATCAGTGCTCTTAGGAACACAAAATTAATGTTTGGAAATGGTGGTTTTAAACACGTATTTCATAAACGCAGAATTTGGCATATATTCATAAAGAAAAAAATGAAAGAATAGTGGCAAGACATGGTCTAGTAAGATATTAAGGCAGAATATTTTTATTTCAAACCAGAAACAGCTTCTAATTTCAGCACTTGGAAAGGGAGGCAGCCTGCCAACAAAGTGAGACCTTTCCTCAAAAAACCAAAACTACCAACAATCCAACTGAAGAAGGAAAGGACATAATCTAGAATGGTCTCAGCTACATAGGAAGTAACTCCAAGAGCTGATAAAGTAGATACATGAAATGAAACCTTCTGCACAGCAAAGCAAACACTCAGCAGAGAAGAGACATAAAATTGGAATAGAAGTGCCAACTATACTTCAGACTAAACCCACCAAAATTAAGCACCAAATAACTAATCCAGTCAATAAATGAGCAAATTGAATAAGCAACTGACAAGAGACATAAATGGCTAATAAATGTCTAATTTTTCAACATCATTAGCCATCAGAAAAAAGGTGAACTAAAACTACTTTGAGCTTCCAATTCCCCTAGTCAGACAGCTGTCATGAGGGGAACATGCTGGTACAAGTGCAAACTAGCACAGCCACTCCAGAACTCACTATGCAGCGAAGAACAGACCACTGGCAGCTGGGCCATGAGGACACCTGAAGGATTCCATCACCACACCGGAAACACGTGC
>CAJQZJ010033081.1:3164405-3211058 GCA_907164525.1 Lophiomys imhausi | reverse complement strand
CACACACACACACACACACACACACACACACACACACACACACACACAAAGCCTAAAAATGCTCATGGGACACCTTCACCCTAAAGCACCCATGGCCTGAATTACCTTCAAGGTCATGTCGTCTGAACAGGAGGCCAGGAGATTGCCAGTTGGGTCCCATTTGATAGCATTTACTTCATTCTAAAAACAAGAATAAATATTCATATTTTTGTTTCATAGAACAGGCTATTTGATATTTAACATGCATACATATATATATACATATATATAAATACTTACATATTTTGAAATATTGCATGATATTACTTGCTCAAAGTAACTGTTTATAGGAGGGGAAAGGCTTCTTACCGTATGTCCCTGGAATGTCTTGATAGGTCTGTCTTGTCCTAATTTGCAGACATGAATACACATATCTGTGCTACAAGATGCAAAGGTGTTGTTGCTCTGCCAGTCGACATCTAGTGCTGGCGCTGGAAAAGAACACAGGCTGGGTCTGCACTGAGAACACATGTGTCACCAGGAGCTTTAGCTCTGAAGCATGGCTGAACATAAGATATCCTAAGCAGCACTTAAATATTTTACTTTTCACTTTTTTAATTATTCATTTTTTGCTTGTTTATTTATTTATGTATTTGTGCAATGGTATTCTGCCTGCATGTATATCCATGTAAGCATCCATGTGGGTGCTGGGAATTAAATCTGTGTCCTCTAGCTCTTGAGCCATCTCTCCAGCCCCTATTTTACATTTTTAAGGGGAGGGGTATCCAAATAACAAAAAAGCAATAACTCTCAGCTGCATGATCACTGTGCAGGGTAACTCATGCTGTGAACTGAAGCACTACATCTTGACTTCTCTCTTGTACACTAATAAAAATCAAACCTGGTGATTAACTCCCTTTATTTGTATTTGATCTACCTAGGCATGTGCAATGGACAGGAAGCTTTGGTTCTGCCACTGCAATTGTTTTAAGCCAAGCAAGTTGTTGAACCTACTAGCATGGTGAACCTGATAGTAGGTTCAGACTCTGGGTTAACACCCCACCTCTAACTTCACTTAGTACTTGGGGATGCTGCCAAGACCAAGGAAAAAAACCACATGTTGAAAGAATGCTACACACCACAAGCCAGATAAATGATGAGCCAGCCACTCCCACTGTCAATTAACTGCATATAATTCACAAATATATTTTCTTCTAAATCTTGTCAAATTCCTTTTTAAGAAAACTCAGTAACTGTTAAAACTGTTAAATATTAAGTCTCAAAAGTGCAAAAGTTGGCTAAGATTTAGTATGTGGCCTGATTTAGCTCAAAGAGCTTTCTCCTGTACCAACCAGCAATGGCTCTGTAATCAGCCTCAGAGATCCAGGCAAGGGAGGCAAATAACTGGGATAAGTGTGAACACATGGAGGGAGGCCACTGTCCTTCAACCTCCAGTCAGCTAGTGAAGAGATTTTCACAGGGGACATAATATGACATTTAGACTTAGCCTTAGTATGGCATAAATCCTATGGTCTACAAAACAAGAAACAGCTGCTTTCTGAACCTTGGTTAGGTCTATCATCCCCACTTAGAGATAATGAGACACAAGGTGAGGATGTTTCCCCACTTGCTTTTCATAGACACTTCCTAAATCCGTCACTTCACGGTCACATTTGGCTATGTATGACTTCCAGATGGACACAGCCTGCATCCGCCAGCGGCTGTGGCCACCTTGGTCAGCAGCAAGTAACTGCTGGCAAATATTTGCTGAATCCACTGTACAGACAGTGGTCCTATTCTCTTCTGTGTGCCCTCAGATTCCCCCTGACCATGAGGCCAACCCACCAAACCTGCCCTTATCAGGCTCTTTTGCTTTCTAGTCCTGAGCACAGTTCCCAGAGAAGAGGGATCTGAACCCAAATGGCAGCAGGTGGAGATACTGCTCCTGTCGGGCGCAGCCTAGGTTCTAACAGTCTGTGCTGCTCTTAGGCAGCCTCTTCCCAGTGGCTCAGGTCCCACTCAACTGGTAGCATGTTCTATGTCTCTGGTCTCATTCTTGCAGACATTCTTTTCTGGGTGACCTCACTGCCCTTAATGTTCCCTCTTCCCAACACTGCTACAATGACTTCCTTCTGTTGAAGTATCTCCCAGCCAAATTCTTGATTTGGTAAACATTGCAATATTACATGAAATATCTTAATAATAAATACTTCTAATATTAAGGACAAAATAAGAGAGGAGGAGATTGGAGATTTTGATTCTTTTAGAAAACAGATAATTATACAAAAAAAAGTATGAGGAAAGTCAAATACCTAACATGCCCAAGAGAGCCTGAGTGGCTTGCAAACGTGAGAGGCGGACACACACATACTGCACTAAGACAGACATACCTTAGTTCATGGAAAAGAGAAAACTAAGAACTCCAGCTAAAAGTGCCTGTGATGTGCCAGGCCCTGGGGCCCCAGGAAACACTGGGACAGTCATTCCTAAGATAAGCCCAGCACTGTGAGTACTTATGGACTACAAAAGTAACCCAAAATATGCACAGCACACGAAGGCTCTGCTTATTATTATAGTTACATTTTATACATTTAAAGGAAGCTAAGAAAGGTTAAGTAATCTTCCCAGTATAATACGTTTTAAAACTTTAAGAGCTAAAATGAAAAATTCTCTCTTCTATTTTGATTCATTTTCATCAATCTGCACAGATTCCATAATTTCTACAAACAAACCTATGAAAAGACATTTATTTCTTATTACTTTTTTTTTCTAAGTTGACAAATTCACTGGCATTTTTAAGGCCTTGTAATAATATGCAATTCACTCATTTTAAGTGTCACAGTGAATGGTGTTCAGAGTTACTTCATTATTTTTAAGATTTGTGACCAAATACATTGTGGTGTATGATGGCCCCAATAGGCTCAAATGTTTGAATGCTTAGTCCAAGGAAGTGGAACTGTTTGAAAGGACTAGAAGGATTAGAAGATGTGGCCTTATTGAAGAAAGTGTGCCATCGGGGGTGGCCTTTGAGGTGTCAAAAGCCAGTGCAGCCCCTGTCTCTCTATTGGCCTATAGGTCAGGTGCAGCTCTAAGCTACTCTCCAAATCACACTTGCATGCTACCATGCCTTCTATCATAATGATAACTGACTAAAATTCTGAAACCATAAGCAAGGCCCCCGTTGAATGCTTTATTTTTTAAGAGTTGCCTGGGTCATAGTGTCTCTTTGCAGTAACAGAACAGTGACTACAACCTACCTTTGACAAATTTTAAGTAGTTCTAAATGTACAAATCTATGGAATTAACTTACATTCACTGTTATGACACTATCTCATTTCTAAAACTTCCTGAGTGCTATAGTCACTGAGCACTAACTCCTCATCTGGATACTGGACCACAGCTCGAGGTAACCTCTAATTTGTCTTTCGGAACAGATGGGGTGGAGAGATGACTCCATGGTGCATGCTACAGAAGCCTACAGACCTGAGTTTTGATCCCATGGCCCATATGACAAGCAAGTGTGGCCATGCCTGTGCTGAATCAATCCCTCCATCACTTCATGGGCGAGGGGGCTTGCTGGCCACCAGTGAATTCCAAGTTCAGTGGGAGACTGTCTCAGAGGGGTAAAGTTGGAGTGGTGAGTGAGTGGTCAGCGAGTATGAGTGAGTGGTCAGCGAGTGGTCAGCGAGTGGTGAGAGGCAACAACACCTGAGATCGTACTCTAACCTCTATAGAAGCACACACACTCACACGAGCACACAGAAGAGGAGGAAAAGGGGAGAGGGAGAGAGCGGGAGGGAGGGAGGGAGAAAAAGAAAGAAATTGTGTGTTTTCAAATAGTTGGGAGATTTCAGTTTCTGTCTCTCAAAAATGGGTGGTCTAACAGATGGAAAAGGAGTAAGAGTAAAAACCACTAACGTTAACACTAAATGCTAACAATTTGATCTAAATGATGTTTATAAGAAAAGTGAAACCAAATTAGCAATCAGAATTTAAGAGACCTCTAAAAAAGTCCCAAATACTCTGACATAAGACAACATAATGTAAATAGTCCACTGATTCAAATAAATAAAAATTCAGTCAGAAAGTTATTTTGAGGGGAATGGAATACACACATAATGAAAAGTAGAGGCTGCATGGAACAAATCTAGAATTCCAGTACTCAGAAGGTTAAGGCAGGACTATCTCAAGTCCCAGACAGCCTGCGCTACAAAATGACAGTCTGTCTCAAAAACAAATAACAAGGAACAATTGAGTAACAAACTAATTATAGACTTCATCAACATTAGGAACATTCAATTAGGTGTGGAACACATCTGTAATATAGGAGCACCCTGAATTTGAGATCAGTAAAGACTGCACAGAAAACAAAACATAATAAAAAGCAAACACAAGCCACAGATGAAGAGAAAATGTTTGTTATACACCTAATAAGGGACTATGTAAAGGAAATATAAAGAACAAAACGGGAAGGGCTGTTGGCTTAGGAGATGAATTCCCTATTATGCAAGCATGGAGGTGAGTCAGGACATCCTGAAGCTACACAAAGTCAAATGTGGTAGTGTGTACCTGCAATCCCAGCTCTGGGGAGGTGGAGAAAGGAAGATCCCTGGAGTTAGTTGGCCAGCCAGTGTAGCTGACATAATGAGACCCTGCCTCAAAAACCAATGTGCACAGTGACAGAGCAAGAATGTCAGCTGCTTAGCCTCCACGTACATCTGAGCCCTCCACCCCGCTTTTCAGTTTCTTACAAAAACTGTCAATTAGAACCACAGCAAGATGCAAGGTACCATCACAAACCAATCAATTAAAAGTATAGTCATACACTAAGGCCTGAAAAGCATACAGAGAGACTAGACTGTCCACTGTTGATGAAAATTAATTGCGTTAGGAAGCAATTTCAGTTTCTTAGCAATGTGGTCATTTTACTACTAGTTATTTTAAGAAATGAAAATGCACGCTCATTTAAAAACTTTTGAAAGTTTATAGCTGTTTTATCTGTAATAAGCCCAAACAGAAAACACTAATTTACTTCAACAGTAGGCCACCCAAAGGGAACTTCCCAGCAACAGAAAGCACTGAATAAGTGTTTATTATAACACAGAAGAATAATTATGAAGGAAAAAAGAGGCCAGAGTCCTCCAAATAAAATATACCCCAATTCTGTATGTACAACATAAACTAATCTTTGGTGACAAAGAGAACTGAGACTGCCGAAAGACTAACATCCCAGGGGGCAGGAGGGAAGCCTGAAGGTAACCTCTATCTTTAGTGTGACGATGGCTTCAATGGTGTGGACATATGTAGTAATTTCAAGATAAAGGCATCCAGTCTATTATGTCAACTATTTCTTAGTACAACTTTGTTCATTTAATCACAACTTATTTTAAAACAACTCAGTTCCTCCCATCTTCCCTCTTCATCCCTAACTCCTTTCTCTCAGGTTCTTGTTCCTTTGTTCTTTGGTTCCTATCTAGACAGGTATTGTGGTAGAAGTTAGGCCTCTTTAATGAAATTAGTATGCAGCTCAGCTTAGCATCTGGCACCACATAGGAGGTGTGTTTCCCTTGAACTTGAGAAACACGAAATGCCCTGTTGAAGGGGCATGGCTAAGAAACCGCACAAGCTGCACAGATAATTTGGGTGGCTGAGAGAAGCCACGGGACTGCTGGGTATCATGAGAAATCTTGAGGACCCTCGAAACCACCAAGGATCGTGAGATATGATATGATATATAAGCCAGAGAGCTCCATGCGGCCCCTCTCTTCCTCTTGCCCTCACAGCTGAGACACACGCTGGAGAAGAGCACAGCAATGTATAGCATATGCAAGCCTCTAGACCACAATGGTTATAAACTGAGAGGCCAAGTCCAACATAGACTTTTAGCCACAAATCTGCCAGAGAAAGATGTTTTGGGGCAAATAAAGCTAGCAGAAAAGGCAGGTGGAGTTGGGAGGCTGAGGTGAGAAACTAGGCTGTGAAACATACACAGGCTGAGGAGACTATAGAAATGAGTCTCAGCTGATGGAGAAAGCCGAATTCAAGTTTAGCCGTTAAAATAGACCAGTCTCATAAACCAGCCAAAATTTAGCAGTTGAAATAAACTGGGCCTAAGAACAGGCAAAGTGAGGTCCAATGGACACTAAGCTTGAAAAGGACTGCCTACTGGGACTGCCATAAAATCAAGTTATTGTGCATGGGCCTACAGTAAGAATATTAATATCCTTTAAGAAAATTAAAATAGGGTTAGTTAGGCGATCTTAGATAGGTATTAGGTTATAGGATATAGGTGTTTGATAGGTGTTTCTTAAGTACTAAGGTATAAGTGTTTTAAATAAAATATTCTGTTATAGGGTATCACATCCCTTAGTCTAGTATCTCATAACACACACACACACACACACACACACAGTAGGAACAAATGGACAGAAGCTTTGGTCAGAAGGCTGAGAGAAGATACTAAGAAACACCTCAAATGCATGTCATTCTTTCCACTGTGGCTAAACATGCACACCCCACTAACCCCTTTAATGTTCTATCACTCCCAGGAAGTATGAAGAAACATGTGGGACTAGCCAGAGACCAAGGAAAAGTCTACCTGGGGAAAGACTAGAAGCCAGGTAAACCAGAGCAGAACAGGTAAACGAAGAGTGCTGCATAAATGCACACTGTGTGGTGAGCTCCGAGAAAGTTAAATGTCTGCAAACCACTCTCCTAAAAAACAGTTCTGCTCCTACCTGGTTTGTGTGGTCACGGCTGCACTTCTGCTTCTTTGTACATGGCTGTTTACTACTAATAACATGAGGATGATAACTGCAGCCTCCTGCTTAGCTCCCAGCGTAAAACCTCAGAGCACAAGTCTCAAAGGAGCAGCCATTATCAGGTAATGCTAAAACTACCACCCTGATAGTTTTACTGTGATCAAAAAATTCACTGAGAAGTCAGACACAATGGTTGGTGCCCATCTACAATCTCAGTACTCTGGAGACCAAGGAAGAAGAAAGAGGTGTCTTGTGAGTCTGAAGCCAGCCTGGGACACATAGCAAGATATTATTGTTTGTCCCAAACAACAGAACTAGTCGGTCAAAACACATGCAGTGGTTCCAGGCTGAAGGCAATGGGGGCCCTGTGCTACATGCCCAACACATAGCTGTACACCACACAGGAAGAAACCCACAAAAGTCACTGAGAACACCTTTTACTTCAGACACTGAAGGGCTAACCTAGACACAACAATCTAAAATACACAAGATGGTGACATGTAAACCGGTTGCAGTTAAATTTATCCCCACAAGTCATTTTTATTATCCTTGCAATAATAGCTAAATAACCCTTGTTTACATATAGTGAAAATGAGGTTTAAAAGGTTAAGTGATCTGAGAGCTTATCAAGTGGAGAACACACATACACCGCCAGACTTTCCAATTCTACAGCACCATCCCTGACTCCATGACCTTAGTGCTTTATGGCACACCTCACAAAAAAACCTGCTGATGCTCTGCGAAGGAACCACCGAAAGCTACGGACATTTCCTGAGAGAACTGGTATCAAGAACACTGTCTGACATTCAGGGTCCTGAACAAATTCCTTGAAGCTAACATTCTAATGAGAGAAACAGAAGAGCGTGCGAGCTGCCATGTGCCAAGATTTACCTGAATGGAAAGGAAACTGCTGCTTGGCTTCCCCAGTGTGCGCATCCCAGATGATGGTGGTCTGAGGTTAAAAGGAGAAGAAAAGTTAATTTTTCTGAAGTTGAAGAGGGTGTGAATGCAAAAATGGATGCCTAACTGCAGTAAGGCAGAATGAGACTTAAGACTGAACTTCATCTTCCATGTTTTTATTACACACAGCACAAGGCCACCTACACTCTGCTCAGGAAATGTTCACAATGCAGTGAGCACTTCTGTGGTGACTTCTCATCAACTTCTAATAACAATTACTGCTATCGGCAAGCGTCTGGTATTGTGTTAGACTGCTTAACAGATATACTGCAGTGGTGCATTTAATCAGTTTTTACAGATCTGGAGTTGTAAGACTGTAAGTTCTTGTCACAGTGAAATTACTGAGTCCCAAATACTGACAAGAATTCTTTTTTGAAGCTCAAATTGACCACTTAAAGCCAGTCTTGAAACTATCTATGAAAGTGATAGGTACTGGGTCTCCCTCTCCTTTCTCAGACTCCTTCATGTCTCTTTTAAAACGGTTCACTGAGAGTCAAAGCCAGTTTCTGTCCCCTCCCCTAACACCACCCAACTTCTAATTGCCTGTTCTTTGCTGGATGAAAACAGCCTTAAACCCTTGATAATTTAGGGAGGTATGTAGAGGATGGAGGAGAAGTAGGTGAGAGGAGTCAGTTCCAACCAGTCTCCATTCACACCCTCGATCTAGGAAGGCACTGTGTTTCAATTAAGCACAGGAGGACACGGATGGCCCACAGAGTCACTCCACAGCCACAGTCACCACTGAGATAAAAATGGGAAAGCACAAAGTGCTTAATGACAACATTTCATTAGCTTCAAATCCCAGCAAAAATGAGAAGTGCTCATAACAACAAAAAATACAATGAGTAGATTCGGGAAAACAAGCAGACAATATAAGAAATTATTTCTGTTATTGTCATAAATTTATACTTGAATGAAGTGAAATCTATTTAAGTGATTAGCAGGAAAGAAAACAATTACTTTCAACTATATTCCTTATAGAGTTTAGCTGAATGTTCTCTTACCTTATCTACACCAGCACTTAGGATGAAATTTCCTTTCTTATTCCATTTTAATGCAAATATAGGACCTTTATGCTGCCCCAAGGTGCTGGCAAGATTACCTAAAGTTAAAAAAAAAAAACCCAAAAACTTTAAAATTACTCAAACTCTATAATTTAGGACATCAATAAAGTTAGAATACATACCATCTTTAGTCCATATTCTGGCAAATCCATCATATGACCCAGTTGCTAGAAGTGTACCTTCACTCTGCCAGAGAAATACATTTGTCCATCACACAACCCCAAAAGGACATTTAATTACTACAAATATGCTCTTGTTTAAGTCTCAGGCACAAAAGACTCTTATCTATGTGTGAGTGCCAACAAAGGTCGGCAAAACACCCTTTCCTGAAGCAGGCAGTGTTCTGTGAAAGGCCCATCACAAATGTAAGTGCTATATACAGCAGGACTGACAATGTCCCTCTGTAGAACATTTTCATAGATGTCCATGAAGAAGGATGGCGCAGGTAGGAGAGCAGGAAAGACATCAACGTGATACCGTAAGAATTTGTGTGTGTGTGTGTGTGTGTGTGTGTGTGTGTGTGTGTGTGTGTGTGTAGCCCTGGCTGTACTAGACTCACTTTATAGACCAGGCTGGCCTTGAACTCACAGAGATCAGCTGCCTCTGCCTCCCAAATGCTAGGATTCAAGGCGTGTGTGGTGGCACACACCTTTAATCCTAGCATGCTTTTATAGCAAGTAAAAAGTAAAGTCTTACAAAATATTTTAAAATTCTGATTAGGAATTAGGAACATGGAGCTAGATTGAGGCTAAAATCATAATCTAATTTCCAGGTTGTATAATGTCCTCAAATGTTTCCATTCAGAGACCACGTAAGCAAGAAAAGAGCACTCACATTCCAATCTAGAGAGGTGACATCCTTGTTGCTGGGAACGTCCTGCCCTCCTTCCCGTATGCAGTGTCTAAGCACCAGCTGTGTGGGGCCACTCGTGCTATTCTCACTAAGGTTCCATATTCTTGCTGTGGAGTCTCCAGACCTTCAAAGTCCAAACACTGCCTTAAATCCTCATTGACATTCACAAGCATTCCAGAATCCAAAGCACACATTTCCTATCTGAAGAAGTAGACTACCAAGCATAAACATTTCTAATATTTTTCTTAGTTTACAAATTAGAGCTCCTGCCAAGTAGTTCTAAAATTACTTCACAAAGAAATACTAATTTACTAATGCAAAACGACCATAAGCAATCAACAAGCATACCTGGAAAGTGAAATATATAAAACATGTAGCAGTCTATCCAGTGAGGTATTCTTAAATGCCACTGAAAAGCGGACATGATGAAGCAGGCCCATAATCAGGACAACTCAAGGCTAAATAGTAAAACCTGTATAACACCAAACAAAATACCCAACATCTAGAAGCCCTTTGCAAAACCTACCCTGATGCCAGGAGATCACTAACAGGGTTCCAGGCACAGATGAAAACCTCAGATTCGTGCCCCCGTAGCACAACAGCTTTATTGGAAGGGATTTCAACATCCCCGTCTACTTCCATCATGTCAGTGTGATTATCTGCATGGTAAGAAGCAGCAGTTTCTGTCAGAAGGTAAGCGCATTTCTAGCAAGTATGACTGTACTAGTTGTAAAATTATGAGTGTTTATGTATACAGAATGTGTATATGAAAGTGGTACGGGAGAAAGGAGTTATAAAAAAGGTTTATCTCAGCATGGCTGAATTAAACAGCCTGTAACAATACTATTCCGAGTTTCTGCCAGTAGGGGTTGCTGATATCATTCATATAACACGAGTCGTCTTTATTCCTCAATGTCAGACTTACTGTATCTTGTAACAGAGAATATTAAAAATTTTACTTAGAAATCAAATGCAGGTGCAAAATTCATTTAAGAGTAGTAAACGGGTTCATAAACATTTAAAAAGAAATATATGGTGAATTTAGCTTTTTGAATCTTAGTTATAAAAGTGTGTGCTGCAGGTTGGGGTAGAGGCAACCACAAGATATGACTAGCTAGCTCTAAGGCTGGGCCATTCTCTAAGAGTCTCCAACCACGCTCAGCTCACTTGCGATGGTGTGTGCTCCATTCTCTTCCCCATTTGCTGCGTTCTCTCCATTTTTTGCAGATCCTTGCTGGTTAGTGGCTGCAACAGCGGCTGCGGCAGCGGCTGCATGCTGCTGTGCAAGTTTGTCTCTGTAGGCTTGCTGTCTTGTTTGGACTACATCAGGCATGACAGCATCTATCAGGGACAGAGACTCTATGGGTCGACCATCAAATAAGGTGCCATCCTGGAGTTGGAAAACCGGGAAAAGAAAAATGAGATGTAGCCTTGAGGGCAACATGCATTCCTCTAAAAAGATGAAGAACTTCATTCTAAGGAAAGCCTAGTAAATTTCTGAACTTGAGCAGGAAGGAGAGGAAGGAAGCAGAATGACACTGTAAGAGGCAAATGCAAAGCCATCTACTCTTCACGTAGGTCCTGCTAAATTCTGCATAAAGACAGATGCAATATAAAAGCCATTTATAAAAACTTAAACAGATAATAAAATGCAAATATATAAAATTCAGATAAAGAAGATGTTTTGAAAAAAACATTGACCAATGCGAATAGGTCATGTAACATGGAGAAGACAGGGCCTCCGTCAGGACTATGCATCCAGGCCTTGGAATAAACAAATGCACCTGTACTGAACTGGGGCAGATCTTTTCCTTGTTGGTTTCCTTTAAACATTACAGGGTAACTCTAACATTACCGAATAAGCATATCATATAAGTGATCTAGATGTGTACGATATACAAACTTGCCACTTGGTGTAAAAAGCACCTGCAGATAGTGCTGACTGTAGCGATGTGGCAATGTGGGACCCATCCTTGAGGATACCAACAGGGGACTGGACTACTTTAAACAGCTACAACTCTTTCACTTACTTTTGCAAAAGAAGAAAGAGGAACATGCTCATCTCTAAAGCGAACCCCTCAACATGTTTGGAGTCCTGGCCATACACTAAACTTTCTAGCTACAGCAGAGCTATGCCGACTTCTTCTCAGGAAGAACATGCAGTATGTGTTTATTAAATGCCTTGAAGGCTCTAAGAGCTTTGCTACAGTGACTCAGGTTCCCAGTATCTACCCACAGAAAGTCCAAAAGTGAATGAGTTTGGCTGTGCTACAAAGCTGGTTTATAGAATCAGGAAGCAGGAAAAATTGCCTCAGGCACCAGTAGCATGCCAACACCTGAAGAAATACACTACTTAACAGGAACCTCAGACACGCAGCTCTGAGCATCAATTATAAGTAAACTGCCTTCCAAAATCAGGGCATAAGAACCTAACAATGGCTTTGCAATTCCTTGCCATCAATTTGCTCTTAGTACTATATAGCAAAACAACTTACATGTTAAAAATTATTTCCTTGTGCTTATTAGAGACACACACACACACACACACACACACACACAAACTAAAGGAATAATTTACAGGCAATATCCATTGAGTAGAAACCCACATGTACAGCTGGTGCACACTGATATATTATGAATAATAATCTTAATCTGTCTGAATGCAGTAAAAGTCAAGATCAGATACTGAATAAGCAAATACATTTAAGAATCAGAATCAGTGCTGGATTGAATCCAACACTGAATTCAAATGAAAAGAATCATTTGCCTTACCTCATTTATACTAACTTCTGCCTCTACATACTGTAGGCCTTTCTGGATAATAGATATCAATGCAGCAGGTGGGACCAGGGCTCCATTTATATTGGACTGACTTATATGGCTCTCTATACCAAAGGTAAACGCGGAATGAGAAAATCCTAAAAGCAAAAGAAAAAGTGTGAGAACTTATTTTCCTAGTAACATTACATTAAATTACAAATTGGAAAAAACTTAGTATGCCATTATAAAAGATTACAATCACTTGAAATTATAAATGGACACCTAAAGTAAAATATGATTTTAAATAAAAGAAATATTTAAAGATAAACATGTCAGTCTTCTATTTTCCTTTTTTCATGACTCAATATACTTCTAGTAATTATCTAGCTTCTACTGGGTTATATATGGTTTCATTTTTCTAAACAACAGAAACACAACTTTCCTAAAACAGTGCATCAAATGCAAAACACTGAAAAGCCTTGAGAAACTACACACCTCAACTACACATGAGACATTGAAATTGAGATTAATGTGCAGGTCATATTTCTGTGGTATATTTAAAATTTTAGAGACAAACTGTCAAATGTCTTCGGTGTTCTGTGGCTTAAAAAAAAAAGACTTAGAAAATAAAATGCATACTATAAAACAAGAGAAACAAAACAAAATGATACCAGCCTTAGGCTGGAGATGTAGCCCAGTCAGCAGTCCTCGCCCAGCATGCATGCAGTCCTGGGCTCAGCATTGACACACTGTGTGCAATGAATGGTGTACACCTGTACTCCCAGCACTGACACACTGTGTGTAATGAATGGTGTACACCTGTACTGCCAGCACTGACACTGTGTGTAATGAATGGTGTACATCTGTACCCCCATCACTGACACACTGTGTAGAATGAATGGTGTACACCTGTACCCCCAACACTGATACACTGTATGTAATGAATGGTGTACACCTGTACTGCCAGCACTCACAGGGTGGAGGCCGGAAGATCAGAGTTCAAGGTTATCTTTGGCTACATAGAGACCAACCTGGGCTGTATGAGACTGTTTCCAAAAGAAATAAATAGCCCAATTGTAACATTTAAATTCATACATTATTTTTGTATATTCATTGACTGTTTATAAATACTAATCTTACCATTTAGTAATGATTTATCTAAACACATTTTGTGTGTGTGTGGCGGGGGGGGGGGGTGTTGAGACAAGGTTTCTCTGTGTAGCCCTGGCAGTCTTGGATCTTGCTCTGCAGACCAGTCTTGACCTCAGACTCACAGAGATCTGCGTGCCTCTGTCTCCTGAGTGCTGGGATTAAAGGCCTCCACCACCTGGCTCTATACAAACTCCTGAGAAAAGAACTACAAAATGAAAATCCAGTTTCTACGTCTCCTTTAAAAATTAGTTCCCTCGCTCAGGAGGCAGAGGCAGACTACATAACGTATTCCAAGATAGCCAAGGGCTGACTACACAGGTCATCTCAAAAAAAATTAAATTATTAAAAAAATACCTAAAAGCATGATGCTCACATAACCAATCTCTATACATCAGCTTCATATTTTTATGAAAGTCTAGTCCAGACAGCAAAGTGAAGTTCCAGTAACAGACAGGGTGGATGCTCTCTTTACTGAAATCCCATCACAGTTTACTAAGTTTTAAAATGCTGTACACAAACAGCACATAGCACATGGCTGGGAAAGGGCAAGGATGGTCAATGTATACCTGGTTGAGTTCTCAAAGCTCCTATTTCTGCCTTAATGGCCCACAGGAGAGGGGAGACATATTTCTCTAAGATCTTGGTTTTAACCTCATGATTTTACCCACAGACTAGCTTGTGATTAAGCACATTTAAGAGTTTTGTGTTTCAATGGAATACTACTCAGCCATCAGAAACAACGAAATCATGCAATTTGAAGCCAAATGGATGGAACTAGAGAAGCTCATCCTGAATGAGCTAACCCAGATTCAGAAGGATGCACATGGCATCTGTTCACTTATAGTCGGATTTTAGCCATGCAGTACAGGATAACTATACAACAGCCAATGCACCAAAGGGAACAGGAACATAGACTTTGTTTCCTGTCAATGAGACACTTTGCCCTAGTGGTACTACCTTTGTAGGCCCCCAGTGTATGAGGAGGCTCTTGGCCCTCATATGACTGCTGAACTGGGGCGGGGGACTGATATGTAGGGACATTCCACTCTGGAGGAGTGGAATGGAAGGGAAAGAAAGTAGAGGGTGGGAGGGTGGGACTGGGAGGGGTGGAAAGAAGGCACTGTGATGGAGATGTAACCTGAAGTGACACATAAACATTAAAAAAGAAAAAAGAAAAAGAAAAAAAAAGAGTTTTGTGTTTAATTTGAGGTCACAAAGATGGTTGAGAGAATGTAGCTGTGAGACCAGGGAAGAAGACACCATTCCGAAGCATTTCCTTCAGAAATTCCAAGTTTCTGAATCTGGTAGGGTCCAGCAAACCAGCAAAGAAAGGCAAGACTAAGCACAGGAAGCATTAGGAAAAATGACCACAGGTAAGACAAGAATTTGGAGAGTGGAGATTCCTGTGTAAATAACATCACAGCCCCTAAGTAAGTTCTTCAATAAACCAAAAATGGGGTGGGAACAACCACTTGGGAAGACTGTAAAACAAAAGATGCCTTTATGGAAACAAATGTGTGCTAGACAACATACGCACACTAGATTTTGATTGCATTGTATTATGAATTAAGGCTGGAAAATTCACAGGACATAGTAAGGACTCAAATCCATTCTGCACCCTACTTCTTCTGAAAAGTCAAAATATGGCAGCAAGACTACACTTCCAGCCAGAGAGCATCACTGCTCGGCTGTCCCTCAGGGGCTGAGAAAGAGGGACAGGCACCACCTGAAAAAATACATCTTACTAGACATAACACCAGGATAGGGAAGGTGACTACATCCACTAATGACTGTAAGCTGAATAAAATCTGGGTTTTCTACATTTTACTCAAATGCAACATTACTCAGAACTATTAGATTCCAGGCTCTATCCAACTTTCTTCCAGTTTAAGCTTAATGATCAACCGAAGACTATAAATGCGTGCAGTAGCAGGCAGAACCATACTTTGAGTAGGAAAGCTGAGCACAGTTAGGGTTTGTTTTGTCAGACCTGGAGAAAGGCTAATCGGCATCTCAAACTCAGGGTGATGACAAACAGCATGGGGCCAAGCAGGAGCAGGAGCTGGCTGGTTCTCCTCCCCATCCTGCTATCCCAGGAAAGGCCTAAATGTACACATCTGACTGGACACTGAACTGGAATGGCTTCTCTAGTTCTACTCACACACAGAGGGTGGGTCGGCTCAGTGTTAGCAATTCAAAGCCACTCTTCTTTCTCTTCTGGAAACATATTCCTTGGAGATGTCCAGCCTCATTTCATAACCCCACGAAGTTAGTTACACTAACTCCCACTTCCCCTTTGACCTCTCATGTTCAACCATCCTGCCTCCAAACTCTTTAAGCTCTCTCTGCGCCCGACCTTGTCATCTAGAACCAAGTTTAGTCTCCTTCTCCCTCTACTTGGACTGTTTCTACCTTAAGTCTCTCCTTCCTTCCTTCCACTTAGTTGACTAGTTATCAACTTAAAAGTGACAGCACCATATAACAAACCCTCTTGGTAATCCCCTCACAATAAAGTACTATGACAGAGATGTGGCCATTTCTAGAACTTAGGGCTACCTTTCTCCAAAGCTTCAATTCCCCCCAACTCCTTAGGGTACACTTGTTCCCAGAGCACACACTAAATGGCATCCGGCGTCTTCACCATGCTCTGGGCCTGACAGTCTTCTTTTTCCTCATCTAAATGGAAGTGTCACCTCACTATCCCAGGCTAATCAGTTTCTCCTGTGATCTTAGAAGTTACACATGTACAGCGAATACAAAACCAAACAGTCTATACTGACTATGGTGTGGCAGCCGAGGAAAGAATTTAAATACAGTAATCCTTTAATTCTGGGGAACTAGTAAGTTAACTGTTTAATCATCTGTTAAATCAGAATGCTACTCCACCATAACATATTTTGGTACATGTAACAATCTGTCACTCCAGAAAAGCCATAGATTTGTTAAAAAAAAAAAAAACAACTAATTTTGAACCAAGTTTATGCTTCCCCTTAAGTTTTCACTTACTTGAAGAAAATGCTGTTTCAGGGACAACTTTAGATTTATACAGGAGCATAGGGAAATTGCTTAAATCTGAAACCTGCGAAATCTGGCTTACTAACAACCACCCTATCTTTCCACAGGTAAAAGTGAGTCTGACCTAAGGAGCACCTCGGTAACATGTGTAGGGTAACTAAGAGCAGGAGGCAGAGGAGCCCTGAAGAGGGCAGAGGTAGAAACTGGGAAGTCACACGTTACAGTCTGCCACAGGGACAAACAGTGGCGGGGTGTGTATGTGTGCATGTGGGTGCGCATATGTGTACCTTGGTTACACAGGCAATCACATAGTTCCTGTTTTTCGACACTGCTTGGTTATGCAAGTGCTTTCCAGGGGCAAGTTGGGCTTTAAGAGGTGAATGAATTCTCTGCAGTTTGGTAACTCTACTTTGCAAACACAAAGGACGGGAATTTTTAAAAACTAAACAATTTTTAAAAATGATTCTTGAATATCATGGTTATGGTATGGGTACTTGGTCAAGTAGACTATCCTCCTCGTCCTTAAGGCAAAGTGTAGGTGAGCACAGCATTGTCCTAGAAGGAAGATGAAGCTGATTTATTCAAGGTCCTGTTTAAGCTACAGGCCAGTAATGCTCAGAAACTGCATTTTGTTTACACTACCCACACTCCCATAAATGTGCCTTCTAGACCCAGTTTTTAGCAAAGCACGTTCAATCCTGCAGAGCTACGGACAGACAGCACTCACACACAGAAAATTTCCCTCAAAGGGTGTATGTGTGTGTTTTCGTGTGTGTGTGTGTGTGTCAGAGAGAGAATTTAAAGGATGTCATTATAACCACCATAGTTTTCCAAAACCCTTGCAAATACATAAAGTCACTAGCAATGTACACATGCTTCTTTGTACTTTTGCCACACTATGTCAAAACAAAAGACAAAGACAATGAGATTAAGGCTGAGCAAGTCCCCTAGCAACTATTTCAATGGATTTGTATCTTTCACAGTATCACTTGAAATGAGAAATTGAAACTTCCTATTCCACACAAAATGGTCATTCATTCCACTTACAAAATAAGAAAAACTGATTTGAAAGTATAAAAATTGTTTAATTAGGTCACCCCTAATTTGTAATTTATTATACACTTTATTAAAGGAACACAATGCTGACATTTCTGTGGCTGGTCATCTTCTCATTAAAAAAAAAAAAAAAGTTAAGCTAGAGACCTAAGCTCCCTTCTGTCCTGTTTTTCATGCCTACAGGTGAATTACTGATTGCCAGCTTAACATTAGAAGTGAAGCTTGGTACAGGAAAGACGATTACCCCTTAATATGAATCAGCAGAACCATGCTGTCATTTGGTTACTGACATCTTACTAACACTATTGAGGCTAACAGAAAACTGTCAAAGGAGAGAAATGAATGACTGTGACTGGTCTGTGCATATTACGATCACATTTTCAAAGTTAAAAACAGTAACATGTGCGGTCTTGTAACTAAGACACAGGTCAAGTATTCCTTGTCTGAAATGGCCACATAAGCTCCTGACTGCAGATTCTGGAACATGCCTATATAAAATGAGACTGCTTTCTTGGGGATGATATCCATATTAAAAACAATTAATTTATAGAACATATCACCTGTTATAGAAAATCTGGAATCATTCTTTGTAACATTACAGTGTTGGGGAAGGTCTAATACATTGCTTCTGATAGGCTGATTTCAATGCTGAGATCTGGTTACCACCCCTTCTGAGGCATTCTCTTGATTGGTTAAAAAAAAAAAATAGCTGATGGCCAATTAGCTGGGCAGAAAGAGTATAGGAAGGTGGGACTACCTGAGATGGAAACAGAAACTCTGTGTTTTACACAGAGGAAGCTCTCTTTCCACCAGGAGACATGGAAGCATACAGACATGTTTGAGAGCTCTGGAAGGTAAAAACAAACCACATGGCGGTTTGGGATTCAATGGTCCAGGTTAATTTAGATTAGCTAGTTGAGAGTCTGCCCAGCTAAGGGCTAAATGTTGAAACATTAAAAGGTCTTGGTATATTTAATTATTGGGGAAAGGACTGCGGCGGCTTACAGGCCACCAGTCCAAGCAATCCAGGGCCATCGGACTCACACCGAACCCCGGCAACTGTCCCTCCAGGGCGCCAGCAATTCTTCTGGTCTAATAGTAATAAGGATCCAGCAGCTTCACCGCCAGACAGTCCCTCCAGGCTTACAGACTTCTAAGGCCAGTCAAGCCTGCCCATCTCCTGCTAAGCCGCTGGCTGTTCCGCTGGCCTAATATAACAACTTACAGTTATTAATGAAGATATTAATTAACAGAGTTTAGTTTGCAGGTGGTGAAGACCACCCTTGGTCCAGGGCTTTTTCCCCAGATAAGTCAGGCAGCCAGTTAAGGCAGGCCAGGGCTGCCGGCTTCCCGCCAGCCCACTAACTGCTCTGCCAGCCTAATATTATATTTATACTTATTAATAAATACAATTGATAACTAAGTTTCAGTGTTATTTTACTGTGTCTGTATTTTAACTGAGACCTGTCAACATGAGATTAGACGAGGATTTTTCTATTTGCATCAAATTAGTTTTGCATGGTATTGGAATTTGAAGCATTTTTGGATTTCAGATTTTTGGGATTACGAGTACACACTTTCTACATCATTTGGATCAGCACTGTATTACAAAAATGGTATGGTGCCAGGAGACTTGATACCTTTCGAAGCGGTCAGAGAAGTAAGAGATGCTGACATGGAAGACAGTCTACACTGTGACTCTCAGTTCTAAAAACATGGCATTTTCTTCCTAAGAATTTCCAACATCATAATCTAGCTATTTAGTGGCTTTAGAAGTAATAAGGTACATTTTTATTTTTGCAGTTTCTACTTAGTCAACCATACAATGCATCTGTCTCATATCCTTTAAGAGCTAAGTTCATCATCAACAGAGATATCACCGAGCTCTTGAATATGTGCGATGACACTCAAATTTGTGAAGACTTCCCCAACCAAACACACAAAGGGAACAAAATGAAATTTTATCTTCTTATTCCTCCCCCCCCCCTTTGGTTGTTTAAGACAAAGTTTCTCTGTGTAGCCTTGGCTGGCCTTGAACTCAAGAGACCCACTTGCCTCTGCTTCCCAAGTGCTAGGATGAAAAGTGTGCACCACCATTGCTTGGCCTCAATTTTATTTGTTTGTTTGTTTGTTTGTTTGTTTTTTATTTGTTTGTTTGTTTATTTATTTATTTATTGGTTTTTCGAGACAGGGTTTCTCTGTATAGCCCTGGCTGTCCTGGACTCACTTTGTAGACCAGGCTGGTTTTTGATCAAAGCAGCTATAAGAACAAATACCAGAAAGTTCACAAGAAAATACCAGGGAAAACTTACTTAACACCCTACCTAACAAACAAAATTGAATATGGGTGGGGGTGGTAGGGAAGATACAAACCAGTATAGCTCTAGTGAACACTCTGTCAGGTTCAATTACGTGACTCATCATTGACCACTGAGTAGCTACTGCACAAAGTTGCCAGGCAGGTCAACAGGGCAATCCAATTCACACCCTGAGGCAAACACTAACTAGAGCAGGAACCGGTTCAAGTCAGTCCTTACTTATACACAACAAATACTGCAAATTTTTAAATTACCTTAAAAGGAAAAAAAATTATTTCTTAAGAGGTATTTACTGCATTGGGTTGGCTTCCTAAAAATGCTGAACTGTGAGGACCTCAACAATTTTATCACGAACTTAACTGAGACAAAACTGAGAGAAGTCCAAAATTACAATGCTTAATAAAAGCCAAATGATAAATAACACTTTTGTCTTCATCATGACCTGTGAGGGACAGTCGTATAGAAAAGCATACTCAACTGAATACTTAAAGCTATGCCAATGCTGTCTCTTCTCAACACGCAACCCCATCTCTGAAGTTAGTCATCAGGAGGCTTAAGACTAAAATAGCTTCATTCCTTTTAGATATGGATACCACAGTCTAGCCAACATTAATCACAGTATTCAGGGAACAGAAGTTACAAGTTCTTACTGAACAAGTTACTTCTACACCAATTATTTATCAAAACAGAATCAAAGTTTCCTATGGCATTTCTCAACTGAGAGTCAGAGGAGACTTTACTCTAGCCCAGTTATGTCACAGACTAGTTCTTTAAGCATCCCCGTCATGGTCTCTATGCCATGGCCTCCTTTCTGTCTGACTCCTTACTTGATAGGGGGATGCGATAAGGAGCAGGAAGGCTTCTTTTGTGTAGTTAGACATTTAAGAGAAATAGTTATAACTTAAGCAAGTTGCATTGCTTAAATATTTAACTGATTGCCACAAGCACCACTGAAATCGATAGTGCTAATACAACTGAACCCCACAGTTCCAGAGATGACCACAGTCCTGTATCATTAGATGCTTTCTGACTCAAGCTAAGTGCTCAGATCTACAGCCAATGGAGTCTGTTGTGGCTGGGATAAATAAGTTCCAGATCCTTGTACTGAATTCACAGAACTGAAACACCTCCAACTCTACTTTCTTGTGCATCTAGAAGAAATTTAAAACAAATGTCTGCTGACAGCTCATATGACAAAGCATGCCCCACTGCTTGTTGGACCTGTCTACACACCGAGCACTGTCAATGGTGGCTCTCAGGAGACAAGGCTCTCTCTCTGTGTCTCAGGATGTGTGCCTTTCAAGATGTTCACTCTAGACTCAAGTCATTAATTATAAGTTTTCTTTCCTGATAATGTGAACACGTTGCACAGATGATGTGTAATTTCTTTCCTGTCTCTTTTCTAAAAAAACACAACTATTTTAAATTTTGTTGTTGTTGTTGTTGTTACTGGGGAGGGTAGAAGTAGAGAATTTCATGGACTCTGTTCTCTTTCCACCTTTACATGGATTCCAGGGATCAAAATCAGGTCATCAGGCTTCAAAGCAAGCGCCTTAACATCCTCTGAACCATCCTGCCAGCCATCCCTGTCCATTTTAAACTGTCTGACACAAAACAGTGACCTTTAAACTTTGTTTGGCCTGAGTCACCTGGGCCCCCTACTGCTTACCAGGTGATTCTAATGCAGCTAAAGACAATACCAGCCACAAACTCTGGGACAGGAGGTGTGACTATATTTATGGCAAGGTGTACTGCCAGAAAATAAGTATCTTCAGTTAAAACGTCATCAAGTAACAGATTTCCGGGTGTCATAATATAACCTATATTTTTTTACAAAGACACTCTTCACTTTTACACATGCTATTTACTAATTTTTTTGATACCAGTATGAGAGTATAATGCTGAGACATAACAAAAAGCCCTAATAATGCAATGAACATTGATTATGTAAACTAAGAAGACTTGACTCGATTACTAGGGTTCTTAAAAATACAATTGTTGCTTTAATTTTGTTTTTGGCGGGTCAAGGTCTTATATATAGACCAGGTTGGGCTTACACTACACTGTAACTGGAGCTGTCACTGACTTTCTGATCCTGCAACTTCTAAGCACTAGGCTATGGATGGGCACCACCATGTCCCATCTCTGGCTTTCTCTTTAATCTATATTTAAGCACTATTCTCTCTTTATCTTCACTGTAGCATGCACAATCCAAATATGGGTCTAATTCATTATTTTTTCATTGAGAACACAGGTAACTTTATGAGACTCTGAATATGTAATCACTGGATATTCTTTCAGAAATTAAATATATCAGTATTTTGCTACCTCTTCCCTCTTCCAATTATTTTCTTGTATGAATATAAACAGCAGTTTGTAGAACTGTTTGGAAACAGAAGACTGAGCAAACAAGAACACTGTAACATACCTCGCCTGCCTCACTCACCTGGGCAATGGACGAATCACAGGGTGCTCTGAGCTGCCCACCTGTTTCTGATGTCCTCATATGAGCTAAAGAGTTGCCTTTTCAATACATTAAAGGAGACTTCATAACAAATCCTCATCCACTAGTCGTCCTTCATACTACTGTCTACTTGTCCAAAAGCTTCAAAACTGCAGTTTGACAGGCAATTGGATTCAAGAACAGAATGCAATTGTATCCACACAACAAACCCTTTCCATGTTGAGCAAATTGTTATATAATAACTTCAAAGTACTTTTCAGGCTATACTCAGAACAGTCACGAGGGCTATTATTGTTACTTTATTAATCACCTTATCTTGTTACTATATTAATCATCTTATCTTAAACAGTCTCTAGGAGTCTCCTATTGGATCTGCCTTCCCTCTCAAGATAAATAAACCCCAAAGCTTCCGAACAGATTCTCTGTCTCTGGGCTCTCTTTCTCTCCCTGTGGCTGCTCTTCTCCCTCCTTCCCACCCCTGCCCTGTGGTTGATCTGTCTCAGTCGGCCCCACCTCCATGGTCAGTTACTCTGGTCTTTCTCTCTTTTCCTCCCTGTAGTTGATTACTCTTAGTCTTTGAACTCTCTTTTCCTTCCCTGCTCTTTCTGACCAGACATCATCTTCCCAGTTACTCAGAGAGCAATAGTGAGTGGCATTCACATCTTTTGTCCATTCCACCGACATCTTCATTTTCAGTGTTACTTCTATTTTATGATTAGTCCTCTTTATCTAGAAAACTTGGATCATCAATAATATCTCAATATTAATTCCAAACCACATTCAATGATCTATATTAATAACCGCCCCAATATACCAACTGGAATTCAGATCAGAATATATTTAATAAATTGGGATTAATACTTATGAAAATAGTCTGGAAAATATTGTTAATTTAGCTTTTAAGATTCTTACTATAAGTATGAATAACAATTAACTCTTAACATGCAATATACATTACTAAGCTAATGGCATCTGAGTTCTTACTAAACATATGCAACAGTGTCACTTTATAACACCTTACTTATTGAAAATGATCTCTGAACACCGAAAGACAAGCTGCTAGTTATATGTATTTGCCTGAAATGATCCCAACACATTTGAAAGAGTCAGAGAGTTAGACCCTGCAGCAAGCACAGCTTTACAGTGGCAGTCCAGACATCCAGAAACAGACAAAGCTCCACAGCTTGGACTGGTACAAATTTCAAATGCATAGGAATTATTTGGAGAAGAGTGAAGGAATTTGAGGCCTATCTATGGCGTTGCACAAGTACTCACCTGACTCTTGCAAGTACCTATATACCAAGAAGTTGACCTCATCACTGCTTATACTCATCTTTATTCCCACTTAAACCATGAGGTCACAACACAGGATGTAACCCTAAAAATGAAACAAACGGAATTATTTTCTCAGTAAAAGTATACTGAAACAAAATGTAAACAATGTTGTAAAAAAAAAAGACCCATTTCATTTTATTAAGTGATGTAAAACGAAGATTCTTATTGCTTTCAGTATTACGACAGTGATTTCCATGCGTAGTAAAAGGATTTACAGAATCATAACATATCTAGTGCTAGTTTTCTATAGGGCAACACCCTGTTAAAAAGGAAAAGATTAGCAAAGGCCTTCAACACTGCATGTAGTATTTATTATAAAACTGATTCCCGTTAGTCATCTAAACTAGAAAAAAAAAATGGCAAGATTTACAGTTACTGAAAAAAGGCACAATTTTAAAGCAGTGAGCAGGCAGGAGCCTCAGCTTTCTCCTCCAGCTCTGTGATCTCTATACATCTGGCAGATTTGCTCTCTGAATCACCGACTCTCATAATACAGTGTTCAAGTCCATATATGTATATATACAAGATCTGGATATATATTAAACCAGGAGGCTGGAACATAGTTCTTATAATGCCATATTCTCTTACAAGATAGGGTGGTGTGGGGCAAGAGACACACTAAGACATGACTTAAGTATATATAAGCATAAATCTACTCTCACAATTTAAGAAGAGGTCAGAAAACTTCTCTTAAGAGCCAGACAGTAAACATTTGAGGTTCTGCCAGCCATGCAGTCTGTCACAACTACTCAGTGTTAACATGTGGCGCAAAACAGTAAATGTAAACAAATGAATGTGGCTGTGCTCCAAATAAACTTTATTTGTGGACAGTGCAACTTATATTTCACAGTAATTATTGTGTTAAATATTAGCCCCCCCCCCACTAAGCACATTTTTTAAAATGAAAGCAAACAAAATGGGAAAGAAAAAAAAAACCTTTCTCTGCTTTTGATTCTTTTAAGGGAGGTGGTGAGCTGGATTTGACCCATTGTGTATTGATTTGTTTTAAAAATATATGCTGGCATCTACTCAGAATAAAGGCATGCTTAACACATGGCCTGTGCTACCTGCCGTGTTACACCACAGTTCTTGTGCCTGCACAGCCCTCGCCTGCCACACTTGGTAGATATGATGCGGAGATGAAGGGACATCCTGGCATACATGTTCCAGAGTAACTGCACCACAGCCACCATGATTCACTGAGAGTAGTGCCAATGGTTTTGTTCCTTTGGCGAGGAGAATTAGATTTCCACTTACTTGTATTACTGTGTGTTGATTAGATGTGCTGGCTTATTTTAAAGGCTGCTGTAGCACTGCCTGACCAACTTCCTCTCCTCATTTAGGAGTGAACTTGCTGAAGGGTACCAGGAACTATAACAGGCCTCAGAGACCTGACAAACACAAGAGGCTCACCCTCTTCCTGGTTTGTTTGAGAAAGTCACTTAGTTCATTACAACTTGGACAACACAGAGTGCATAAAAGTTAGGGCTGTGTGCCTCAGCAGGCAAAAGTTGTAAAATATGGGTGGCTCACAGGTGCCAGCATAGCACAGTGAAGAGGATCTAATCTTTTAATTCAACTCTTTTGAGTATGGCTAATTATCTTTATTACTATGATGTAACATTCTTCTTCCCATTAGTTTGGAATAGTAAGGAGAATGAAGGGGGAAAGGAGATAGTTCCATTTATGAAGCACTTGATCGACAATAGGTAAAGGACATGGTTAAATAAATACATGTTGATTGTCCTTTTTCAGTAGTATGTCCCTCACTTCAGTATGAGACTTGACATATGAAAAAACAATTCCTATAGAGAAGGCTATGTACTCAAAAATACTCAAATACTAATCTCTGATGATTACCAGAAGTGCAGGACAGAGTGGATAAATGAAACCAGTAGGAAAAACTTAGCAGTAGGAGCTCTCACTGCTATTCCCGAGCCTTGACCCACATCACTAATCTACATGAACAGTGGAGGCTATCACAACATTTTACACACAATGACATCTCAACAAATGGTATATGGGGCTGGAGAGATGGCTCAGCTGTTAAGGGCACTGATTGCTCTTCCAAAGGACCCAGGTTCAAATCCTAGAACCCACATGGCAGTTCACAGCTGTCTGTAATTGCTGGGTGTGGTGGTGCACGCCTTTAATCCCAGCACCCAGAAGGCAGAGGCAGGTGAATTTCTGTTACTTCAAGACTAGCCTGGTCTACAAAGTGAGTTTAGAATAGCCAGAGATACATAGAGAAACCCTGTCTTGAAAAATAAACAAAAACCAAAAATAAACAAATGGTATCATATCCTCAAAGGCACACACAATGCCTATACACAATACATGCACAGACAATGCAATCCCTACTGAACAAGGGCTCACAAATACACAGTATCTTCTATGAGCACAATCCTGAATGGGAGATGAGCTCTCAAACCTATGAGCAGTCATCACTCATCTGTGGCTATGTTGCTCAGTAGGAGCACATGAAGGGCTAGGCCAGGTGGACTCCGTGGGGCTTAGGTAATACACTGTGGCAATAGCACTTCTTTAACAAGGTGGACTTATTATACGTTTTAACTCCAAACTCATGATAACCAGAAACAACAGTGTGTGTACAGAAAGTGACCCGCCTCAGACATGACTGGATTGGATATACAGGGTCTTTCAAGGTCTTTAAGTTCAAATAAAGCTATGTGGGTCTTTCTTGGTTGGTACCCTTATAAGAGAGACACCAAGGACACATGGACACAAAGGAGTCTCAGAAAACACCAACCCTAGTAGCCCCATGGGCACAGGAGAGTCTCAGAAGACACTGATCCTAAACCTCTGACCTTGGATATCAGGCACCCAGGATTCTGAGAATAGGTTTCTTTTGGGCAGTCAGTCAGCGGGATTATAGTAGTTGTAGCTAATATAAAATCTTATTGCTTGCTTTTGTTTTTAGAGGGAAGGTTTCACTGTGGTACCCTAAGTATTAATAACTCCTGAACTCAAGTTCCCAAGTCACTACCACTACTGATACGCACCACATGTGGCTTCATTTCTACAACATCTGAAACTATGTGATCATTCTTTGATACCTGTAAATTTAACAGTTGAATTCACAGCCTCAATCTGTCCTTCCGAAACAGACTCCGTCTTTGAGCATACCATGCCCTTTAGGAATGACTGCATTGGACCAGACAAACTTGCTACATAAACACCTACCATCTTCTGCCAGCCACTGCTCTATTTTCCTTCAATAAAACTCTCTCCGGAACAGCACTAAAAACACACCACTATCAGTTTCCTACCTCATTAAAAACAATTAAAACCTCACCAACATTTAAGGTAATACCATTTTGTGTATATAAAAGACATCAAAGGAATGAAAGCTTTGAGACACTTTTCATATTTTCTGAAACATATCTTAAAAGGCAAGGAATTTTTATTATTTTGAGACTAAATAACAACCTGCTTATGAAAACCTATTTGTAAACTGTAAAGAAAAGAAAAAGATCTTAATGTAATTAGACTCCGGGGGCGGGGGGGGCCTGAATGATATATATGTTCCAGGGTGTTTGATTACTAATCCAAAATAAATTTAAGCCCCAGTTTAACAGAATCATATCAATTCTTTTTTCCTCCAGTTTTGAGACACAGAGTCTCTCTATGTAGTCCTGGCTGGACTCACACTCACAGAGGTCCACCTACCTCTGCCTGCCAAGTCCTGAACTCACCATGCCTGGCAAATCGATTAAATTCTTAGAGCATCAATAGCTCCTTTATGGTCACTTACTTTTTGTGTGTATCAACACAATGGTTTCTGTACATTTAGTTTAAGGATGGCTTCTGGCAATCTGTTTAATTAAACAAGAACTTCCAGGTGGGCAGACCGCTCAATGGTCAAAAGCACAGGCCACAAAAGCAGGAGGAGCAGTGTCCAGATCCCAGCAGCACATGAAGCTGGAAATTACAGCACGAGTTCCTAACCCCAGCATTCCTAGCTTGAGATGGAAAGCAAGTCAGGAACATCCTGGGAGCTGGCAGCAAACACAGCAGCAAACAACACGGTGGAAGTGAGGACTGATCTACTACACGCACACTCTGACATGCTGTGCCTAACTCACACAAGTACACAAGTGCCATCTGGGCACATTTTTTAAAAAGAAAAAGAAACCTGACTCCTGAACTAAGGACAAATGCTATTTACATTGTATTTTCAATCGTAAAACTCATGGAATTCACTAAAATGGAAAAAAGTCCCTTTAAAATAAAAGTCATTGAATCTACATCTCCTATATTTTTACAAGACACATTTAATACTTTATAATTCTCTAGAACACATAGCCTACAATAGTTTCACATGTAACAGAAACAAATGCAGGGATCAAAAAGAGTAAACGCAGAAAAAGCAGGAGATTATGAATGGAAGTTGCAATCCTCTTTTGACATACGAGATCATCTTCAGGTAAATCTCCTAGGAATACACTTGGCAGCATGTTAATTTTATACAAAAGAGTTCTTTCTTTTTATATTTATAGCTTGTTTTGTGTTGCTTTTTAAACAAGATGGTCACCGTTGTTTGAGACTAGATACAGTAGATTGAAATCAAAACCATTTTAAAGGTCTTAGCAATATATTTATCAGTCAACTGGAGTCTACAAGTGAGGTGTGTACTCCAACTAACACTAACTATACTCATATTGAAAAGATCTGATGAGCGACTTCATAATTCAGATGTTGCCTGTAATTTCCAAAACATACAAAAAAGAACAGCTGTTTACAGAAGTATGTAAAACCCTTTTAAAATGGAGAGTATACATAAGTTATTAACTATGTGTTGAAAACTGAGTAAACTATATAGTTCAAACACGTAGACGGGGCACTGAAGAGTAAGACGTGAAATCTACTGGATAGAGAGCAGGTCATATCATACAATTTCTTGATGATCTGGTGGAAATCAACTATAGGATTTAAGGCAATCAACCACTTTCTCAGAGAAAGAATGTGAGAAAGTCCAGTACGGGAAATCAAACCAGAGAGCTACACTCTTCCACTAGCATGGAAAGCACATGGACATAAAAGCGTAGCAAAATCATCTCAAATTAAATCAATCTAATCTATTACTGCAGCTTCATGGAACACAGCCCACACTTTCCAAAAACTGGCCAACCACCAGAACAGGTAAGCATTGTGCTCACAACTCAGGCACTACAGGAAGAATAGAGAGAAAGTCATGCTGGGCCAAACTGTAAGAACAAAAGATGTTTATGAAACCATTCTAGAATAAGGAGGTGAGTAAACAAAACTAAGACTACTCAGCTTTAAGTAAGTTGAGAAAGTTGTTCACTTATTTTTGTACTTAAAATTCTTTAGAAGAGCAAGTGTACAAATCTGTACTACATGGTCCTGGTAGCAAATGGGTGATCAACAGAGACTATGTGTCCAGTGTAGTGTTTCAATAAAGAAGAAAACAAGCTGCATTTATTGCTCAGTAATCAACAATACCTAGACCTTGAAAGGTGGGAGAAACAAAAAGGTTTATCTGCTCTAAAAAGCAAGCAGGCAAACAAAAAAGTCCACAGAAGAACTAAGGGAAACACACAAAAGTCTACTCCACAACCACCCCAGGCCTGACATGACAGAGGTCAATCCTTTGTAGTTTGTTGCCAGTAAGGCTACACAATCTCTAGCTACAAAAAGGGACAAGTATACTGTGAAAAGATGCATTCTTCCCACTTCATAGCAAATGTGTTTCACTGTCAAGGCGGTTCAGTTTTGGGGTACACTGTGTGAAGTTGTATCTCTGTCCTTCCTCACCTACCTAAGGCACTCCCTGAATAGCTTTAATAAAAAGCTGATGGCCAATTAGCTGCACAGGAAGTGGAAGGTGGAACATCCTATGAGGGAGGGAGGAAATGGATGTGACTTCAGGTCTGAAAGGTATAGTTAGTGAATTGGTTGGATGGGGCTAGGTGGTCAGGTACACGAGCTAGTTAAGAGTGCCCAACTAAGACCAAAGCTTTGAAATATCAAAGGGTCTCTTTAAAAAAAGAACAAAAGCCGACCAAAGTCTCAAGCATGCTAGAGAGAGTTAGGCCTAAAGCTTCCAATGAAATAGAAAACACTATAGCAGAAGGCGCTTGGTTCTTGTAGAGTTTCAATTTAGTTGTTGTTGTCATGGAGCTAGCTACAATATATTCAGTATTACAGTCCAAGAATAGCCACACAAACCACTCAGTCAGATATCGATGGTTTATTGAACGCACACCCCAAAACTGATCACAGTCATCATGACCAGAGTCACAGAGGTCTTGGAGCCTGTGACTTCCGTCTGCTTCCAAGACAGGTTTTTTTTTTTTTTTTAAATAAGAAAAACCATATCCAGGTAACCAGGACTAGGAAACAAACAACATCCAGGTAACAACCAAGTTCATGTATGAAGCAAACTGTATCCAGGTAACAACCAGGTAACCAGGTAGGAAGCAAGGGGATGGCAGCATTGCATAATTTTGACTTGCTAGACAAAGCATTTCTAACTGCCCTTTAATTTGATTGGTCCTAAGTGGAGCTGTAGTTGAGGACTCTTGAGAGTATCAAAGTAACAAAGTAACCAAGTATGAGTAATTTCATCTTATAATTAAAATGGAGACTGAAGATGGTTGCAGTTATGCTAAAGAAGCAGGCCTCAACATTCATTTTCTGTGCCCTCTCTAAGAAAGTTCAAAATAAAGCAGACTTAGGTAAGGAGAGAACTGGGAGGTGGAATGCTAAGTTACAAGCAATAAGAATAGAGGAAGGAAAAAGGCTCTTCCCAATAGAAAAAAGAAAATTGATGGCACCTAGAACTCAGACTTCCCTGGCTTTGAGATGTTTGTAAGCTCTTTGTGCTAACAGCCCACCAAAATAGTACAGCAACATTTAAAATCCAAGGAATAATAGACAAGGCTTCGCTGCTACATCATGAGATAACACAACTGGCCCAAAACTTTAATTTTTCTTGTTTCTTTATCTGATTTTTGTTTGAATGTTTTTGCTTTTCCCTAAAAGCGGAAATAGAACAGATAGTCTTATTGTTTGGCATTACTAAAACATAGGATATTTTTAAAGATTTTTAGTAAATTCAAGATATCACTATAGTTTGTTGTTTTCTAAATTAAAGAGTTACAATGATTTTGAATTGAGGCGAAATATCTGAGCTGGGTGGTGGTGGTACACACCTTTAATCCCAGAACACAGGAAACAGAGACAGGTGGATCTCGGTGAATTCTAGAACAGTCTGGTCTACACAATGAAGTCAGGGAGGGACCCCCTGACGATAAGATAAAGCTGCTTACAAATGACAGTCTAAAATTCAAAGTAACCCAATTTTTCCTGAAAGGCATTTTGTAGGTTTTTGCCTAGTAATAAATAATGATGTCCTTACTAATCTAAAAAATAAATAAAGATCAACCTTAAATTTATACCAAGCCAAAGGAGCGACATGCTGCTCTGAGCAGACAGCCAGTCTCCTTAGGATGTGAGGCTCCCACAGGAGAACTGATGGTGGCAACTCATCCTAAGGTGAAATACAGAACCAAGACCCAAACCTCTAAAGAGTAACAATATACTTAAAAATGTGCTTGAGCACTAAGATGAAAAGAAGGTGAAGTAAAGTTGAATACAGGGAACTATGTTAAAAGAAAAAATTTAAAAACATAATTAAATACATGCCTTTGATCCTAATAATTGGGAGACAAAGGCAAAAACAGATATGACCTTTGTGAGTTTTGAGGTCAGCCTGATCTAGAGAGCAAATCCAGGACAGCCTGAGTTACACAGAGAAACCCTGTCTCAATAAAAATAATACAGTGTTGTTTTGACTTATTAACACGAAAATGGTTAATAATATTGAATAATATTACCATTGAACAATGGTATGTTCAGTAGTAATATTATTCATCCTCTTTAAGAGAGGGGAAAAATGGAACAGATCTAGATAAGAAAAGGACTGCTAAATTCAGTCTATACTTATGACTTCAAACTGGAATGTTGAAATAGTCAAATTATTACCAGTATTTATATTATACCTAATTGGTTGGTGATGTTAATCCTTAACCCGCCATTACAAATGATCACACTGAGACACCAGATGGACTTTAACAAGCCTTAGCCTGGATGGTGCAATCTTAGTCCATCTAAACTAGCTTTAATTTTATCTCCAAATAAAACCCAATATCATATTCATACATAGCCTAGGCTGTTTTTCTCCATGCTATGCCCATGTTCCCAGCCATGTGGAAGGATGTTCTTCCATCTAACCCATGGAGTGTCTCTTCCTTCCTCCTCCTTTGCACACTGTGGCATCTGGCAGGGATCATCTCCAGTATGGTCTGATTCCCAGGCTTGTGTGGTACCAGATTGGTGTTCATCTCAGGCTAGTTCCCTGTTCAGGCCCCATGGTACTCGTCTGGTGGCTGTCTCTTGTTCGTTCCATGCCCAGCTAGCCTGGCTTGCTTCCTGTACTGGAAACCCATCTGATACTTGCCTGGTGCCGGACTGGTGGTCCCTAACTTTCGGGGAATGTTAGGCTACTATTCATTCAGCTGTTCATAGTTCAGAACCCTGAATATAGATGTGGCCTCTCTCCTCTCTGCCACCTACTGATGCACACTTGACACAGCAGTCACATCTGTAATACCTCTAAGGACAGGGATATTTTTGTGATAATCTAGACTAGTATTTGACCTGACCATGAGTTTGATAAACTATTAACTTATAATACTGAATTACTCTGAACAGTTTGTAATCGCAGCTATTAAAAGGACTGGAAATAAACCTTGGATTTTTAAATGAGTTGCAATAGTCCAATACCTTATACAAGAATTGAAACAATGTTATAACAAAAATAACCTTTATTTTTGTATCAATATATAAAGATTTATACCAGTGAAAACCTCAAACCTGTATTAATATATAGTAATCAATATCAATGTAAACAAAAATAACCTTATTTGAGAATAGCAGTAGCTCTAAGTTGAAGAGTAGATTCAATAATCTACCTTCTCATCCTATTATTCCTATATTCCCCCTCCTTTTTCTCAATCCCTTAATAACAGCTTCCATTATCCAGTAGACAAGCAATACCTAACCACCTCAACCTCCTAAGAGAATGAGACAACATTCTCTTAAAATTGCTTCCTGCTGATTTGGGGCATAGGATTCCTATTTGGGGGCCCAAGAAATTTGGAAAGCATGGTTAAGAAATCTAGCAGTAACATTTGTTGTCCAGTCTCTAAATGCTGAGAAAACACAGGCTTCAATAAAGTCCTGTTTGAAACAGTCTGTGAGGCTGTAAGATGTATGGTCATCGGGGGTCAGTAGCTTTCTCTAAGCTGTCCTGGAAGCTAGCCTTGATGAAACAGCAGTTGCGGCAGTCTTTGAGGCTGAATCATCTACAAGAACCCTGCCTGGCACCATGGTTCACCCAGGCAGATGGCCACTTGGGAGAGCTGGACAAGGACTGAGCACAAGACAACTACCAGACTAATACCACGGGGTTCTGGACAGAAAGCTATGCTGAGATGAAGACCAGTTTGGTGCCACACAGGCCTAGGACTCAGACCATACTGCAGATGAGCCCTGCCAGGAGCCATAATGCAAAATGCACAAGTGAGGCATAGCACTCCTGAGACAAACCCAAATACTCAGATACCACAGGTACCACTAAGAGGAGCAAGTAAGTGTTGAAGAAATGGAAGAGAAAGGGAAACAGAAGGATGTAGGGACAACAAAGAGAGGTAGTACTAGAAACTTGATGGTAGTGAGGAACAGCCTGATGTGAGTAGCCAATGATGCAACTTAGAACCATGGTGGGGTCCTGGCCTTGGCTGGCAAAAGGGACCGTATCTGGTTCCATGGCCCTGCAGCAGCAGGGATCTGTTACCACCAAAAGCCGGGTGGACATCCCTGGTATAGGCTGACATCAAGAGACATGTTGACGTCTGAGAACTGTGCACCACTGGCCATCACAGGAGAACTGGCTATAGAGGCATGAGAGCAGAAGAACTGTCCCTGCCCCTAAACAGCTGCAGTACTTGAGAGAGCAGGCTCTTAACATTTCAGAATATTCAAGTGAGCTAGGCCCCAAGGATGTGAGCCTGGGAAAGCTGGCCCTACCACTCATTCACCTGTGGTGGCATGGACAAAGGACAGATACCCTCCTCTCCCTCATCCCTCATCACCATAGCCAGTGATAGCCGGTGGGAGACTTGGCCTTGGGGTCTGGAAAGCAGGAGAGCTGGCCCTGTCCTTCAACAGATGCTACATTCGGGAGAGCAGGCCCTGCGGCTCACCTGGACAGCATAGTACAGATGGCCCTGGATGTGAGGGTTGTGGGTGAGTCAGCCCTAAGGGTGTGAGTGTGGGAGAGCAGCCCTGCTTTTTGTCTGTTTTTACATGGTGATGGAAAGGGCGATCACCACCTCTCCCTTTTTCCCTCACCACCAGTGGCAGAGAGGAGATCTGGCCCTGATGGGCTCACAAGAGCAAGAATGCTGTCCTGCCCCTCACATGCTGTAGCACTTGGGAGAGCAGGCCCTGCACCTGGCCTGGGCAGCACAGTACTGCTGGCCCTGTATGTGGGGCTTGTGGGTGAGCTAGCCCCAAGAATGTGAGTGTGAGAGAACCAGCCCTGTCTTTTATCTGCTTTGAGGAAGTGTTGGCAAGAGAGAGATCCCCTCCACGTTCTTTTGCCCTAACTACAGGTAGCAGGTGGGAGAGTTGGCCCTGATGGCGTCATGAGAGCATGAGAGAAGTCCAACACCTTACCTGGGTAGTAGCACAGTAGAAATGGCACTGGATTAGGAGGCGGGGGTTGCAGGCCCAGGACAAGAAACTTTGAATTGACCTGCCCCAACATCTATTCTATGGACAAACTGCTGGAGTTCATGAAGAGGCTAGTTACATATACCCAAAACTACAGGATCTCCATGACACAAGACAAAGGATATCTGAGAGGAGTCCCAGTGAGGTTCCAAGACTGACAAAGTAGGAGAAGCCAGAGGACAAAAGTAAATACCGTGGGACACACTATAGATTCCATAATGAGATCCCCCCCCAATCTGGAGAGGTTGCAAGGGTAGAGGGTGGGTCTGAAGGGTGGTGGGAGATGAGTAGAGATGGTATGCATGATGTGAAAAATTACAAAATTAAAAAAAAATTTAAAGTATCATCCCAGGTAGAACAGATAGTAAATATCTAAAAACAAGCAGTGTTTGCCTGTTCAAAAGTGCAATCGATGGATGGATCAATAGATTGACAGATAGATATGGCCTTCAAAAATCTGAGGGACCTACAGAGTATGGCATTTAAAGATGTTTTTAATAATTTAAGGCTTTTTTGACTTGAGACATATATATCAGCTCCTGGCTCCACCCCAAAACACTTGGAAGAAGACAATGAAAGTCAAAAAATCTCCATAAGGAGATAGCTTCTACTAGGCAGAGAAAAATGCTTTATATCTTCTGCAGATCAAATGCTGTCCAAAATGGGCAAAACTTAGATGGAAACAAAGTTGACTGCCCAACTCTGCTAAGACATGGTAAGCAAGTCCTTCATATTTCCTGCTTTACAAATATGTCTACCAAATATACCAAGCTAGAAAGCTGAAGATGATGCTCCAGCATTATACAAAACATTGCGTAACTGACCAATAAACTGTTTCTTTCATTTCTTTAGTTTTGGAAGACACTTGCCTGCAATTCCTGCATACTCAGGTTAATTTTATTTCTTCTCAAGTCTCTGATGGTGTTGAAGACTAAGTAGTCATAGTTTCACAATTAAGCTTAAGTTGTGAAGCATCTAAGAAAGTGTTTTAAGGGATAAGGAGATGTTCTAAGGTTGGTAAATGCAAGTTACGAGGGTTGGAGGATGTATAGTTTATGTTGTAAGAAGGTGTTTTAAGGTTGGTAACTTCAGGTTACAGGGTCTAAGAAGATGTTTTATTAAGGTTAGAGGAAGTTGTAAACAGTTACTTTAAGGTTGCCAATTGCAAGTTGTGAAAGTTAGAGGACATAAAGGCTTAGATGGTAATGAGAAAGCGATGTGGGTACAGAACTTTGGACATTGTGACCAAGATAAATAGAGTGATTGCTCCAAGACTGCTAAGAGATGAACTGGACATTGTGAATAGAGGCCTTTCCTGATCATTCTTGTGATTGTTCTTATTGTATATAGTTTTTCATTGTAAGAAAAAGAGCTTTTATTGGACCAAAAGGGTGTGAAGTTGTGTCTCTGTCCTTCCTCACCTATCTAGAGCATTCTTTGATTGGCTTTAATAAAAACCTGATGGCTAATTAGCTGGGCAGGAAATGGAAGGCAGGACTTCCTGGGAGGGAAAAAGGAACTCTGGGAAGAAGAGGAAGGTCTTTTTGCAGGAGACATGAGAGGAGACGGATGTGACTTCAGGCCTGGAAGATAGCTACGTGGCTGGATGGAGGTAGGTGGTTGGGTTAACTTAGATAAGCTAGTCAAGAGTTTGCCCAGCTAAGGCCAAAGCTTTGAAATATTAAAGGGTCTTGGTGTCTTAATTTTTAGTTGGTGGCTCACTAGCATCTTACAACAAACAATTCAGTTATTTAGAACTTCAAGTCAAATATAATAAATATACCGTGTGCATGGCAAAATGTGATCACTTTAAAAATTCAGTGTAGTATTGGGCATCAAGATGAACCCTACAGAATTTTAGAGTGTCTTGGTAGGCAAATTTCCTTTCATACAGTGTTACTACAATATTCCCTTTTTCATAGAGTTGACATTTGCAGACGTTACCAACCAAAGATTAGCTAACCAACTAAAGATTAGCTTCCCACCTCACTGGTAGAAACACGAGGTAACGAATGTTTCATCCCTATGCACAACAACAAAACCAAATGAAAAGCTCTCCCTGAAAAATTAATTTTATTAATATCTTAACACTAATATGTCCGTCCTTTGGTATCCCAGGTAACAAAGCACCAAGCTCACACAGTCCTTTGCTTCCAGAGCTGACCTGGCTGCACCCTCATTAGATTAAAATGCAGAATAGCTTGGCAGTGGGCATCTCATAGATATTTCTTGCAAATGAACAAGCTGAAACTGTCACTTCCAAGAAAATATTAATGTTTGTTCGCAAAGTTTAAACTTAAGCTTTTAAATAAAAATCTTATGATTTTGGAAACAATGTCATAAATTGCTAATGCCCTAGTGCCTAATCCCCCCCAACCCTCTGCAAAGATATCTACCTGCCTCTGCTTCCCGAGTGCTGAGATTAAACTGTGAGCTAATTAAAGGCTCTGACATTTTGATATTGTATCACAGGCTTGTGAACAGTTTTCCTTACTTTTCAAATGGACAGCAGAAAATTTACAAAATAATGCAGGAATAGAGGGTATGTTAAAAAAAAAAAAGTATGACAAAGGGCCAGATATGGTGGTACATACCATTAATCCAGTACTTGAAAAACAAAGGCAGGTGAATCTCTTGTGGATTTGAGGCCAGCCTGGACTACACAACAAGTTCTAGGGCTGCACAGAGAAACCTGTCTCCAAAAATGGGGGATGGGAGCTGGTATATTTTGACATGAAAGAATTACAAAAGGGGGCAGAGCAGGACACCCAGCAGTCAAGAGCACTATTCTAGGGCACCCAGAACCAAATGGAGGAGGGACTCAAGAGGATCACAGGCTCTTGCCTCTGTAGGCACATACTCACACATATACAAATAATTAAAAATAACAACAAAAAGATGCTCAGCATTTCTTCAAGTGTCTCTCAGTCATTAGGGATTCCTCCTTTGTGAATTCTCTATTTAGGTCTGTTCCCCATTTTTTGATTGGATTATTTGGTTTCTTGGCATTTAATTTCTTCAGTTCTTTGTAAATTTCAGATATAAGCCCTCTGTCACATGTGGGGTTGGTGAAGATCTTTTCCCAATCTGTAGGCTGCCGTTTTGTTCGAATGACAGTGTCTTTTGCCTTACAGAAGCTTTTCAGTTTCATGCGGTCCCATTTATTGATTGTTGGTCTTAGGTCCAGAGCTGTTAGTGTTCTGTTCAGGAAGTTGTCCCCTGTGCCAATGAGATCGAGGGTTTTCCCCACTTTCTCTTCTAATAGATTTAGTGTGACTGGCCTTATGTTAAGGTCTTTGATCCACTTGGACTTAAGTTTTGTGCAAGGTGATAAGTATGGGTCTAATTTCATTCTTTTACATGTCGCATGCCTAATCATCAAAGACATGCAAGTCAAGACAACTCTGAGATTCCATCTCACATCTATCAGAATGACTAAGATCAAAAATCAAATGACAGCATATGCTGGCGAGGTTGCGGAGAAAGGGGAACACTCCTCCATTGCTGATGGGAGTGCAAACTTGCACAACCACTATGGAAATCAGTCTGGAGATATCTTAGAAAATTTGAAATGGCTCTACCTCAAGACCCAGCCATACCATTTCTGGGTATACAACCAAAAGATTTCTCACCAAACCACAAGGACGTTTCCTCATCTATGTTCATAGCAGTCTTATTTGTAGTAGCTAGAAACTGCAAACAACCCAGATGTCCCTTATCTCAGGAATGGATAAAAAAACACAAAACTGTGGTACATCTACACAATGGAATACTACACAGCCATCAGAAACAACGAAATCATGCAATTTTCAGCCAAATGGTTGGAACTAGAGAAGCTCATCCCGAGTAAGCTAGCCAGGCTCAGAAGGATGCCCATGGCATCTATTCACTTATAATCGGATTTTAGACATATGTTACATGATAACTATGCTACAGCCAATGCACCAAAGGGAGATTTTTTTACCTGTCCATGAGACACCTTGCCCTAATGGTGCTGCCTTATAGGCCCCCAGTGTATGAGGAGGCTCTTGGCCCTCATATGACTGCTGAACTGGGGCGGGGGACTAATATGTAGGGACACTCCACTCCATAGGAGTGGGTTGGAAGGGAATGGGGGTAGAGGGTGGGAGGGCGGGACTGGAAGGGGTGGAAAAAGGGTACTATGATGGAGATGTAACCTGAAGTAATAAACATAAAAAATAAACAAAATAAAATGCAAAATAACAACAAAAAAATCAAAACATATACAAAAGTTTCACTGATGTAATTTCAGATCCAGCATCACAGTGAACCCTTAAAAGAACTGCTCATTTGCTGAAATTTAGTCTGGTAATAAAGAAGACTATGAAATACATTCCAAAAATAAATTCTGGTTTTAATTTGGAAATTTTCCTGCTCTCTTTGCACAGACAGGGCTCCCCATATGTTCCAACTGCAGGAACACATCTTTGCACTCGAATTCAGAGCAGATGTGAAGACCCAGCTGTGCATCAATCCAGTGATTAAAGGATTTGCAAAAACATAAAACAACGCCGATCTAAATACTTTCCTTGAAAAACACTTTTTTATTTAATAAAACACATGATTTATGTTACTTTGTTATGCATGGAGTTTTGTTAAAATGTGATTTATAAATTTTAACTCTTTTAGTATCTGATGCAGTAAATACCAATAGTATATAACCCACATTTAAAAAAGAAAATAAGCTCTTTCTGTTTAATAAACTCAGGCTATAACTGGACTATGGATGCCTGTGGACTGCTGGGTATAAAACTCCATTCCTTCTTAGTAACACAAGCTTCCTGGAGAAAGGGAGAACTGCCTCATTAAGCCACAAAGATTGTTCAGATCTAAACTTGACCTATATCTTCTATTTATGCTCACATGGGAATATGCATTAGGTATAGCCCCCACCAAAAAAAAGTAGTTAGTAGAATAGGTACTAACTTAACAACCGTAAATCTCAGCAAGCGGGGGGCCAAGATGGCAGCAACCCGCACTGACGCACTTTGAACGTGGGAGAAAAGAGCCATAAAAAGCACAGAGATATTGGACACTGTGCAAAAACCGGGGGGCTAGACCCTCCGGGAACACTCACAGCTCTCAAGGGACTGTTAAAAGTCCCAGGGCAGGGCTCTCCCCCCATCTCTCTCAGAAACGGAAGCCACTAAATCCGGGAATCAGGAACTCCCATGTGGAGAGGCGCCTGGTAAGATCGACCCCAATACACACCAAGCAGAATCAAAGGCCACATGGCAATCGCCCACTAGCCTACTGGGCTCCCCACACCTCAGGAGGACCTTATAGCTACTTAGGAAACTTTGCAGGATAATTGAAGTTTTAGCAAGGAAGAAACAGCGCACGGTAGGTGGTCCGCAGCAGCGCTAGAGGATTCGAGAGAGGGGGAAGCCAGCGGGCAGAGCAGTCAGGGTGGGAAGCAGGCACAGGTGGGCGGGGCTGAAGCTCCACGCACCCACAGCAGAGCACCCAGGGAGGGAAGCCTGCACAGGCAGCGGGTGGGGCTGAAGCTCCCCGCACCCGAGGCTGAGCAGACAGTGAGAGAAGCTGGCACAGGCGGGCGGGGTTGAGGGGCCAGGCCTGTGGCGAAGAAGCCTAGTGGGAAACCAGAAGCCAGGGGACCATAGCTGTATTCTGGAAAACCCAGACATATTAGGTGTGGAGCCGGGCCCTGTCAGCCTCCATGACGAGAAACAAAGCCCACAGAATCTGTGCCTCGGCAAACAGGTCCATACCATCAGAACCATTACAGGCTGATCACTCAGTGTGCAACATAGAGAAGTCTGAATTGGGAGCAGTGAAACAATCCCGGACCATTACTCACTACCTGGGAATAGGCTGCACCACCTCACAGTGCTTCCGGCTATTAAAACCACAGTGACCCTGAGATCCCCCTGTAAGCAACGACAGATAGCCAAGCAATTCGACTCCTACACATCCTTATGGCCAAAGGTCCAAGAAAAAGTAGAAATCAAGGAAATATGACTCCAAAAACGCAGAATTATCCTAGATCATCCAATTTGGATGACCTCACAACAACAGAAACACATCAAAACAATAACAATTCTGCATTATGTAAGGTGATAGAGTCCCTTCAAGAAGAACTTAAATCTCTATGAAGGAATTCAAAGAAGCCACGATTTTACAAGTCAAAACAACGAACAACACCATTAAAGAACTCTAAGCCAAGGTGACAGAGCTTGAACAGGAAAAGGACAAAGCAATGAAAGATTTTCAGACAAAAACAAGCAAGCTGGAGAAGGAAATGTACAAAACGAACAATACCATACAAGACATGAAAATAGAAATAGAAACAATAAAGAAAACACAGTCAGAGTTAAAAGAGGAAGTGGAGAATCAAGGGAAGAGAACAGGAACTGCGGATGTGAGTATCAAAAATAGGATGCAAGAGATGGAAGACAGGATCTCAGGCATGGAAGATTCGAAGGGAAAAAATCAGTACAACATCAAAAGAAAATGAGAAGGCTAAAAAATCTCTCACCCACAACATCCAAGAAATCAAGGACTCAATGAAAAGACGGAACCTAAGAATTATAGGCATAGAGGAAAGAGAAGACTCCAGACTCCAAGGTCCAGGAAATATCTTCAACAAAATCATAGAAGAAAACTTCCCAAAACTGAAAAAAGAGATGCCAATAAAAATCCAAGAGGCTTACAGAACACCAAACAGATTAGATCAGAAAAGAAACTCCTCTCGCCACATAACTGAAACACCAAATGTACAGAACAAAGAAAGAATATTAAAAGCTGTAAGAGAAAAAGGTCAAGTCACATACAATGGCAGACCCATCAGAATTACACCTGATTTCTCCTCAGAAACGATAAAAGCTAGAAGGGCCTGGTCAGATATACTACAAGTCCTGAGAGATCATAGATGCAGAGCCAGACTACTTTACCCAGCAAAACTCTCTATCAACATAGAAGGAGAAAACAAGATATTCCATGACAAAATCAAATTTAAACAATATCTACCCACAAACCCAGCCCTACAGAAAATCCTAGAAGGAAAATTCCAACCCAGCGAAGAAAACCTCACCCAAGAAAACAAAGGGAATAGAAAACCCCTCAACAACTAAACCAAAAGAGGCACAGGTCCATCACCTATACCAAACTAATGGGAAATAACAACCCCAGGTAACTAACATCCATCAACATCAATGGACTCAACTTCCTAATAAAAGGACACAGCTTTACAGAGTGGATCCACAAGCAAGACACGTCCTTTTGCTGCATACAAGAAACACATCTCACTACCAAAGATAGACACTACTTCAGAGTAAAGGGCTGGGAAAAGGTTTTCCAAGCAAAAGGACCCAGGAAGCAAGCTGGAGTAGCCATCCTAATATCAAACAAAACAGACCAGACTTCCAACTGAAGTTAATGAAAAAAGACAAAGAAGGGCATTACATACTCATTAGAGGGAATATTCATCAAGAGGAAACCTCAATACTGAACATCTATGCCCAAAATACAAAGGCACCTACTTTTGTAAAAGAAACACTTCTAAAACTTAAATGGCATGTCGATCACAACACATTAATAGTGGGAGACTTCAACACCCCACTCATAACAATGGACAGATCATCAAGACTGAGGCCAAACAGAGAAATATTGAGTCTGACACAGATCATGAAACAAATGGACCTAACAGATATCTACACAACGATTCACCCAAACACAAAGGAATACACCTTTTTCTCAGCACCTCACAGAACCTTCTCCAAAATCGACCACATAGTTGGACACAAAGATAGTCTCAATAGATACAAGAAAATTGAAATAAAACCTTGTATCTTATCAGACCACCACGGAATAAAGCTGGTCTTCAACAGCAAAAGAATCAACAGAAAGCCTAAACACACATGGAAATTGAACAGCTCCTTACTGGATGACCACTGGGTCAGGGAAGAAATAAAGAAGGAAATCAAAGACTTTTTAAAATCCAATGACAATGAAGACACATCATACCCAAACCTATGGGATACATTGAAAGCTGTGCTACGAGGAAAGTTCATAGCACTAAGTGCTTTCAAAAAGAAAAATGTGACAGCTCATATTAGTGAACTAACAGCTAAGCTGGGTGAATTGGAAAAAAAAGAAGCAAACACTCCCAAGAGGAGCATAAGTTGGAAAATCATCAAACTTAGGGCTGAAATCAACAACTTAGAAACAAAAAGAACTATACAAAGAAAAAATGAAACCAAGAGTTGGTTCTTCGAGAAAATCAACAAAATAGACAGACCCCTAGCCAAATTAACTAAAAGGCAAAGGGAAAGAACACAAATCAACAAAATCAGAAATGAAAGGGAGAAATAACAACAGACATTGAGGAGATCCAGAAAATATTCGGGTTCTACTTTAAAAATCCATATTCCACCAAATTTGAAAACCTAAGCGAAATGGACAATTTCCTCGATAAATTCCACCTACCAAAACTAAATCAAAATCAGATTAACAGCTTAAACAGCCCAATAACCCATAAGGAAATAAAAACAGTCATTAATAATCTCCCAACTGAAAAAAGCCCAGGGCCAGAGATGGCTTTACCACGGAATTCTACCGGACCTTCAAAGAGGAACTAACACCATTACTCTTCAAACTCTTCCACCACATAGAAACAGAAAGAACACTATCAAACTCATTCTATGAGGCCACTATCATTCTGATTCCTAATCCACACAACGACCCAACAAAGAAAGAGAACTTCAGACCAATCTCCCTCATGAACATAGATGCAAAGACACTTAATAAAATACTAGCAAACCGAATTCAAGAACACATCAAAAATATCATACATCATGATCAAGTAGGCTTCATCCCAGGGATGCAGGGATGGTTCAATATACAAAAGTCTATCAATGTAATTCACCATATAAACAAGATGAAAGAAAAAAACCACATGATAATCTCGCTAGATGCAGAAAAAGCATTTGACAAAATCCAACACCCCTTCATGCTAAAAGTTCTGGAAAGAACGGGCATACAAGGACCATACCTAGAAATAATAAAGGCAATATACAGCAAGCCAGTAGCCAACATCAAATTAAATGGAGAGAAACTTGAAGCATTTCCTCTAAACTCAGGGACAAGACAAGGATGCTCACTTTCACCATATCTCTTCAATATAGTACTTGAAGTACTTGCTACAGCAATAAGACAACTAAAGGAGATCAAAGGGATAAATATTGGAAACGAAGAAGTCAAATTATCCCTATTTGCAGATGATATGTTAGTATACATAAGCGACCCCAAAAACTCCACAAAAGAACTCTTACAGCTGATAAACAACTTCAGCAAGGTGGCTGGATACAAAATTAACTCAAAAAAATCAGAAGCCCTTCTTTATACAACAAACAAATATACCGAGAAAGAAATAAGGGAAACAACCCCCTTCACAATAGCCACAAACAACATAAAATACCTGGGGGTAACTCTAACCAAGCAAGTAAAGGACCTATACAACAAGAACTTCAAGCCCCTGAAGAAAGAAATGGAAGAGGCCTTTACAAGATGGAATAGGTAGGATCAACATAATAAAAATGGCTATCCTACCAAAAGCAATATATAGATTCAATGCAATTCCTACCAAAATACCAACACAATTCTTTATAGACCTGGAAAAAGCTATTCTCAACTTCGTATGGAACAACAAAAAGCCCAGAATAGCTAAATCAATCCTGTACAATAAAAAAGCATCTGGAGGTATCACCACCCCAGATTTCAAGCTCTACTACAGAGCAATAGTAATAAAAACAGCATGGTACTGGTATAGAAACAGACCAGTGGGTCAATGGAATCGAATTGAAGACCCAAACATGGACCCACACACCTATGGCCAACTAATCTTTGACAAAGAAGCCAGAACCGCACAATGGAAGAAGGACAGCATCTTCAACAAATGGTGCTGGTACAACTGGATGTCCACTTGCAAAAGAATGAAATTAGACCCATACCTACCACCTTGTACAAAACTTAAATCCAAGTGGATCAAAGACCTTAACATAAGGCCGGCCACACGAAATATACTAGAAGAAAAAGTAGGAGAAACCCTCGAACTCATTGGCACAGGTGACAACTTCCTGAACAGAACACCAACAGCTCAGGACCTGAGATCAACAATCAATAAATGGGACCTCATAAACTGAAAAGCTTCTGTAAGGCAAAAGACACTGTCATTTGAACAAAATGGCAACCAACAGACTGGGAGAAAATCTTCACCAACCCCATATCTGATAGAGGGCTATTATCTAAAATCTACAAAGAACTCAAGAAACTAAATGCCAAGAAACCAAATAACCCAATCAAAAAAGGGAGGCGGAGCTAAATAGAGAATTCACAAAGGAGGAATCCCTAATGGCTGAGAGACACCTGAAGAAATGCTCAACATCCTTAATCATCAGAGAAATGTAACTCAAGACGACCCTGAGATTCCATCTCATACCTGTCAGAATGGTTAAGATAAAGAGCTCAAATGACAGCATATGCTGGCGAGGGTGTGGAGAAAGGGGAACCCTACTCCATTGCTGGTGGGAGTGCAGACTTGTGCAACCACTATGGAGGTCTGTCTGGCGATATCTTAGAAATCTAGGAATAACCTTGCCTCAGGACCCAGCCATACCACTTCTGTGTATACACCCAAAGGACCTCTCACGGAGACATAGGGAAGTCTCCTCATCTATGTTCATAGCAGCCTTATTTGTAATAGCTAGAAATTGGAAACAACCCAGATGTCCCTCAACTGAAGAATGGATTAAAAAACTGTGGTACATCTATACAATGGAATATTACTCAGCTATCAGAAACAATGAAATCATGCAATTTGCAACCAAATGGATGGAACTAGAGAAGCTCATCCTGAGTGAGCTAACCGAGACTCAGAAGGATGCACATGGCATCTATTCACTTATAGTAGGATTTTAGCTATATCGTACAGGATATCTGTACTACAACCAACACACCAAAAGGAACATGGACATAGACTTTTTTTTTCTTTTTTCTTTTTCTTTTTCCTCTCTTTTTTGTTGTTGTTCTTTGTTTTTGTGGGTTTGTGTGTTTGTTGGTCTTTTTTTAGTTTTCCTCCCGTAGCAAGGAGACACCTTTCACTGGCAGTACTGCCTCGTAGGCCCCCGGTGTATGAAGAGGCTCTTGGCCCTCATATGACTCCTGATCTGTGGTGAGATACTGTTATGCAGGGACACTCCACCCCAGAGGAACAAGACGGAAGGGTCAGGGGGTAGAGGATGGGAGGGTGGGGCTGGGAAGGGGGAAAAGAGGACAATATGATAAGGATGTAACCTGAAGCAACAAACAAATAAATGTATTAATTTACAAAAAAGCAGGTAACAATGTTAAAACACTGTAAATAAAATAAAGGATACAGCCGTTCAACCTGGTTTTATAAACCTCCAAGTGTCGAAAAAACGTAGAGCTAAGGTAAAATACATGAGAAATGTGGTGTTAACCCATGCCTTTAACTTCAGCAGAGACGGGAGGAGCACCATAGAGTTAGTGGTCTTATAAATTCTAGAGTTACACAGAACAGGGTGGTGAGGGTGCACACCCTTAATCCCATCATTCAAGAAGAGTACACCCTTAATCCCAACACACTAGAGACAGAAACAGGCAGATCTCAGAGCTCAAGGTCAGCCTGATACAAAACAAACTCTAAATAGAGAAAAACTTCGATCCAGGAGTGGTGGAACACATCTTTAATCCCTTCAGATGGGAACTACAGGTCTTTGATCCCAATAATTAGAATGCAGAGACACACACATAGGATTTGGAAGGACCTAAGTTTAAAAGGAACTTACAAAAGGCCTAATCAATACAAACAAATTGTCCTTTGAGATCTCAAAATATATACACTAAAGCTGGTTTAGCTCCAAAATAACAAAATAATTTCTTCTTTAAACCAGATTGAAAGATAACACTTTATATATTGTCAAAAAACCAAATTTGCTTCAGGAGAAATATTACCTAACCCTCCCCCCCAAAAAAAAGAGGGTGATTGTCCCTGAGTGAGGATTAGGGTAGGGCTCTGTTCTTATCTTTCC
>CAJQZJ010033081.1:3153650-3164005 GCA_907164525.1 Lophiomys imhausi | reverse complement strand
CCCCCCCCCCCCAAAAAAAAAGAGGGTAATTGTCCCAGAGTCAGGATTAGGGCAGGGCTCTGTTCTTATCTTTCCAGGAGAATCAAAGCATCCATTCAAGGAACCCAGGGACAACTGGACAATGGAAACCTCAGCAGAAAACAGAATCAGACACCAAAGAAGACGAGTGACCCAGATGATTCAGCCTGACAGACTCCCTCAATAGCTCTTTCCATCAAAAGTCTACAACCACAACAACTCAATATCGCTAAGACTGTTCAGCTCTACACAATGCCCCAGCTAGAACCTCAGTAAAGCCTGGAAGTTCAGCTTCTGCCTACAAACTCCTTAGGACATCTAAACAGCTCAGAACAGAAGGACTGAACATAAAAGGATTGTACTAACTTTTTTAACAGTTTTTCCATTTTGGTTCGGGCCCCAAACAGGTTTACTATGACCCAAATCAGCAGGAAGTCATTTTAAGAGAGCGATGTCCCATGCCCAGAGGGTGGGGAGGGTGTTTCTCCGCCCCCCCCTTTTGGTTATTTGAAGGATAACTGAAAACTCTGTTATTTAGGGAAAGAGATTACAAGCTGTCAAATGGTCCTGTTTAATGGGTTTTGGTGGTTAGACCCAGGGACTTCCTTCTTTCCCTTTTCTGTATCCTTCTTCCTCTCCTATGTAGGAGTGCATGGACTTGAGAAAAATGAGACATAGACATAGACAGGAAGGACCAAGAAGAAGGGACAGATTATTCAATATGCTCTTATAACTTTGTATATTGATACAAAATTAGTAGTATATTTGGCTAAAGTGGTATTGACCATTGTTTATTGTGCAAAAATAAGATTGTATTGGACTACATCGGTATTGATATTTGTATATTGATACAAAATTAAGATTATAGTTGGCCACAATGGTATTGACCATTGTATATTGACGTAATATTAAGATTGTATTGGGCTACATAGGCATTGATCTTTGTATATTGATACAAAATTAAGAGTATATTTAGCCACATTTGAATAGATCTTTGTATACTGATACAAAATTAAAGGTAACGCTTCCTAATGATATCGTACCTAGAGATACTTAAAGATGAAATGTGAAGCTCTGGCCTCTTGATACCAACCGTCTTAAACTGTTTAGGATAGTTAAGAAAAACAAACTCCTAGTCATGCATGCATGTCACCTTGTTAGCTACTATGACAGTCTATCACAGATATTCTCTAAGCTACTCAGTAATCAAGTTGTTAAGAGACAAGCAACATTTGCTTATCTAAATACAATAGATGGATAGGGCATCTTCAAAAACCCCAAGAGATCTGCAGAATATGGCATTCAAAGATGTGGTCTTAAATTAAGATTTTTTTTTGATATCGTGACATATCAGCTCCTGACAGCACCCCCTATTCTACTCCAAGTAGAAGATAAGCATTGAAGAATCTCCAGTGTAAGATGGTTGAATTAGTGGCAAGCCTATCTCTTGGCATGTAAAAACTCCTTGTTTCAACTGCAGACAGACTGCTGTCCAAAAAGGATAAAACTTGGTAGCAGGGAAGTCGACAGCCTAGCTCTGCCAAGACAGGGTAGGTAAGTCCTTCATAATCCCTGCTCTACAATAAATGTCTCAGAGAAACAGGACCAAAAGGCTGAAGACTGGTGCTGGAATGTATGGAGAGAAAATGGGAACTGTCCAGGCAGTCACTGGTATGTCATTTCTTAGTTTTGGGAGCTGCGGGCCCTGCACTTCCTATATAATCAGATATATTTATCCCTCTCAGGTCTCTGAGGTGGTTGAAGAATAGACAGCTAGAGTCTCATAGTTAAATTTTGAGTTGTTTAGGAATCAAGAGAGCATTCTAGATCTAAGAAGATGGTTATAATAGTGATGCAAGTTAGTATGAAAGCTGAGCCAGTTATAGAACTTTAAACTCATGGAGATGGTTAGATGGTAGAATGTTAAAGTCAGGGGCCAAATATGTATGAACTGGACATTGGGAAGGTATACTGGGCCATTTCACTCTCATAAATGTGGCATATTTATTTCTGTTGTTTTGTATAGTATTTAATGTTATAAGAGAAGGAACCATTTGTTGGACTGAAAGGGGAAGCTCTTGGGGGGAAGAGGGTGGAAGGGTGGGACAGGAAGGGGGAATAGGGAAGGGTTTGTGACTGAGATGTAACTTGAAGAAGAAAAAATAAAGTATTTAATAAAAAAAATCTCAGCAAGCAAAAGACCTACTTTTTATTAAGCATATGGTATGTAACTGAACCATCAGAGAAATGAAAATAATAAATGTTGCTGGGCCATATACCTCTCTATATGGAGTTCTCTGCAGATAGTCACATGATGTAACAATTATACTGAAAATGAGTGGGATTCTTGGTTTTTTTGTTTGGTTGGTTGGCTGGTTGGGTTTTTTTGTTTTGTTTGTTTGGTTGGTTGGTTAGTTGGTTTTGTTTTTTCGAGACAGGGTTTGTCTGGATAGCCTTGGCTATTCAGGACTCACTTTGTAGACCAAGTTAGCCTTGAACTCACAGAGATCCACCTGCCTCTGCCTCCTGAGTGCTGGGATTAAAAACGTGCGCCACCACGACCAGTGAAAATGAGTGTTTTAAGTCAACGTGTATTTCACAAATACTGCGTTTGGCATTATTTACCTGCTATTGTCCTATGCCAACACAGAAACTCATCACCATTAAAAACAGAGAGGGGAGAGAGATGCCTTAGCACTAAGAGTCCTTCTTGCTCTTACAGAGGACCAGAGTTCATCTACCTCCATGGCAACTATCCACAACTGCAGTCTCAGGGTATCTGGCCTCCCTAGGCACCAGGCATGCATGGTAAAGACATGCAGGCAATACACACATATGCGTAAAATAAAAACAAATAAATTTGAGGCCAATTGTGGTGGCATACAAGTTTAATCCCAGCAATCAGGTGGCAAAGGCAGGCAGATTTCTATGAGTTCAAGGCCAGCCTGGTCTACATAGTGAGTTCCAGGACAGCCAGGGCTGTCTCAAATAAGCCTGAGACCCTGTCTAAAATAAATAAATAAATAATTTGATAGGTGGTGGATGGTAGACGACAGACAGACAGATTTTTAATTTATTTAAAAATAAGTAATAACACAAAAAGTAACAGAGGGGAAAATATGAACAAATCACAACCACATGTTCATGAAAATGTTGCTGAAAACTATTATTCTTTGTGCTTACTAGGAAAAACTAATCAAAGGAAGAGCATACATGTAAAAGGAGGAGTAGAAAAAGGAAGAGGAGGATAAAGGAAGCAGAAGCAGTAGCTGCCACCACTGAAGAGAACAGGCCTTGCAGCCACATTCGAGAATGTATTCCTACAACAGCCCCTACTCTGATAGCTAGGCTGAATGGAGAAGCACAGCTCTTCTGCTGTTGGGGTTCAGCAGAAGAGCTGTGTACTATAATCTATATGGCAACAAAGAAAGCAGAACCTGGGCACTGCAGAACCACATTTAGCATATACTGCACCTGATAGTGGTACAGAAATAAAAGTAAAGACACTGCTGAAAAACAAATCTCAAATTCTGTTCAGACAGTTTAACAGGTTACAGGTGGTACAATCTCTTTGTATACAATAAAAATGCCACCAAAGAAGTCAAGAAAAAAAGAAGCATAAATGTCTAACCAGGTCAAAAACAGAGTCTACAGATATACACTGCTAGTGGTAACTACATCAAAAACTGTATAAATTAGATGACAGGGCTCTTTTTTTCCAAATCCCTACATGTAAACAGATAGGACTATAAGCTGAACCTTTTCCCACCTACTAACCCAACTTTCTAGTACTGAGACTGGTCCCCTAAATAAACTCTCTACCTTGAGATCTGCCTCCTTCCCAACTTCCCAAAAGCCTAGCCATATTCTAAGAACAGAATACACAAACAGTAAGCTGGGGTACCTGCAATTTACCCCCAAAAGACCATTCTTGTATCTCTACAAAACATGATGATTTAAGAGAAGCTGCCTTTGAAGCACAAAGTACTCAAGTCCACATCCTTCAGCAGCAGTTTTTAAGTGGCTAGAACCAATCTGACAGAACTTATCTCAGTTCCCAAAGCTCAAGCACAATGGCAGGCCTCTGGGGATTCTCTGCACTCACCCAGCTCTTCCTCAGCTCAGACTGTCAGCGTTTGTGTGTCTGTGTGATCTACGTGTGGCCAGGATCCACTCTTTTCCATGTGTCTGTCCAAAGTTTGCTGGATTTTTCAAAATGCCATCTACACTGAATCAAACAAGCTCTGATGGCTCAATTTGAGCTGCATACAATGAAAACGATTCTATTCCCAACAAGATGTCATGCATAGTGCTGAAGGAATTAGAGGGAGGGTGCTCCAATACATGGACTCTTTAGTAACACTTTTTAACTTTCAATTTCTCTACTAATCAGCGAGCTTAGTATAGGTGTTTAGTTCAGACTTCCAACTTGGGAAGAACAAAGCCTAGCACCCTGCACCTAAGCTTGGAAAGCACCCAGTTGTGAAGGTATGATCTCCATCTGAGCAGACTGAGTCTTCAGTCCAGTGACAACTAAGATATTCCACTGTCACCCAACAACATAAACTCAGTCCTACTTCGAATCTGGATTTGTTTTAAAGGATAAAACAAACAAGAAATTCAGTTAAATGTTTATAGCACTCTACCCTGTACACTACTCCGTCTACAGACTATACAGGAGTAAACCAGACACCTCAGGATGTAGGAGGAAGAGCTGTCAGATCACCCTGCACATCACCTCGTTCTACTAGCCTCATCCCTTATCTTTCTTCTCTGTTCCCACCAACAGTCCCTTTCTAGTGTCCTGGGTTCTAGAAGTACTAGTGAAATAAAGAGGGAAAGAAGAGAAATGGGGAGAGGGGTTTAAGTGACAAGAGGAATGGGAGGGTAGGGCAGAGAAGGGGATAGAGGAAAGGATGACACTAAGGACAGTAGAAAAGACCACAGGGCAATCTATATGCATCACCAACTCAAAAACTCACAATATATGTACAACACACAGGGACTAGATTTCAATATAAATTATGAAAACACAGTATTCAGATCACATCAGAGGGACTAGGATAACAACAACTAGTCAGTATTAGTACCAATGAAAGGAATATAACCAAAGGGGTTATATCATGTTGTTTTACTGTAAAGACAACACCTATGTTCAAAGAATATGAAGTGAAGGAAATCAAAGTCTGTATTCACCACTTTCCCAAAATATCAAGTAACATGTTAAACAATACTGAAGGAACAGACACTGTTACTCAACTGCAGGTTGGCCTTTTGGATAAGATCAAGTAAAAGTTATTTTGCTCTGGGAATATCATAGTACAAATGAATTAACTTGTAAATGGAAGAGATTTGAAAAGTTTTAACAGGCTTGCAGATGACCACCTGAACATGTGAAAGGTCTGGCTTTGATTTTCAATACCTAACAAAAATTATAAAGTGAAAGTCAATAAAAATTCAGCCATGCAAAGCAAGTAGCAGCCCTTATCTGAATTCTGGATAAAAATAATCATTTACTTGGTCAGAAACCTTCCTGATTCAACCACAAATATTAAAGAATGTTATTCTCCAAATGCTATCTCCCCTTGATACTTATTCAAATATCATACCTAATGACATGGGACACTCTCTTCTGTGTTCGAACGTATTACTGTATTGTTCTTCAAAGAAATAGTTCTAAAAACTAAATAGGAAGTTGATGTTTACTTTCAAGAGCTTCAACATTAAGTACAGTCATTTTTAACTTCACTGTACAATTTCACCTGTAAACCAAATGAAGAACACAGCCTGTATACCTTACAGGTAGGAATCCTTAAGAACACACTCATAGTCAGGGAAAAATGACCCCAACAAAATTCAGCTATGTTAGTACAGCATGCCCTGACCATCTCCCCACAGCTGAAACACTTGAAAATGATGACAAATCTATACCTTGAAAGGTGACAAAGGCCTTACAAGAAGAAAATAAATCCCTGAAAGAATTTAAAGAATCCACAACTTTACAAATGAAAGCAATGGAGAATTCCACTAGAGAGCTCCAAGCCAACTCAGCCAAATATGAATGGGAAAGAGACAAGGCTATGAAAGATTTGAAAGACTGGCAGACAAAGACAACCAAAATGGAGCAGGAAACATATAAAACATATAAACCTGTTCAAGACTTGAAAATAGAAATGGAAGCAATAAAGAAAACACAAGCAGAGACATTCCTGGAGGTGGAAAACCAAGGAAAAGGGAACAGGAACTACAGAACAGCTGCAGTGGTGTATCTCCAAATGTCTGCCGTCTCTCATTGTATAGTGACATGATAAGTTTTACAAAGGCTAGTTAGTGAGTATAGACAGGTAATGAACCCCAAAACTTTAATATATTTATAAATACATACTGGAAAGCCCTGTGGGTCCATGTGATGTGGTGTCATTCAAAAATCTAATTAACATAGTATCCACTGTTAAGCATTAACACCTTAGTATACACTAAAATATAAAGGTTGGTAAAAGGGCTAACGCAATAGAGTGAGTTACACAAGATCTTGCCTTAAAACAACAGCATCAGCAAACAAACAAGGGGCACTGTACTCCCAGGCCAAGGCAGCAAGGAAATGAGTTAGCAGCCAATCAGTCACCTAAGAGAACAATTAAATAATAGTAAGTATTTAAAATCTCAATTCCCATTATGCAAGAAATTCCAAAAAATACTGGTTCGATGGTGATACTTAGGAAGTTTCAGAGGAAGCATGGATGGAAGTCTAAATATGGCAGTTCAAAGAACAGGCCATCATCAATGGATCATCGATTGAAGCACATTTACCCAGCTTGGCATCGTGGACTAAGTATGATCCATTTTCATCTGCTACTCAATCTGGAGCAAACACATAGAGGGCTCTGGCTTTCTCTTTCTTGACATCCTCCTTTAGCATACCTCTTCCCCTCAGACCTAGGCTTCTGCAGCTCACTGTTCTGTCCTCTGGCTCAGTTTCTGGCTTGCAGCAGCTCTCTGGGCTCTCCTGCCTTGCTCAGACGTCCACCAACACACACACATCAGTTGCCTGACTGAGGCTCTGGAATGCTCTTTCCTACTCTGCCATTTGCAATGGCAGGTCAGACCTCCAGCTTCTATAACCAAATGAGCCAGTTCCTACACCCCATACACACATGCTCACAGATGCTAGTAAGTATATTCAGTGATTACGGCCCTAGCACTGCTTTCTTTCGCACATAAGCAGTATTGCTTTCTGTGCAAAGAACCCAGGCAAACATATGTGAGCTTACTCAAGAACTTGAAATATTCCTTCAGCAACCTCAAAGAGCCCATGACACTGTAGTATCCACCAAATCAGAAAGCAAGCAAGTTACACCAAAATGGTAAGGTTTTATTTACCAAGGCAGCACATGAACCAACCTGAGGCCAAGTAAGCATCAATGTAGAAAAACAAAAACTGCAGCCTGCCACATAAACAGTCTCCTCCCTGTGCCCACAGGCTGCTTTCCTGACAAGCATGCTGTATTTTTGGCTGATAACTCTTGGCTTTTTGGTATTTCACTCATATAAAGTGCTCTCTTATCTCTTCTCAGATCTCAGCCAAACTTCTGCACTTGCTTTTAATTCAATTTATGAAATTAAGTTCATGACCCTGTCAATATTTCCTGTCATAGCTATGGTGCCTGGTCAGACCACAGGAGTGGGAGATAAGCAACTGCCTTACTGAAAAATTTCCCTTAAAAAACAAAGAACAAATTTAAGAAGCCATAGTACCCCAAATAAATCCTTTAAAGGGACCAAAACTAAAGATTTGTGAGCATCGTGCAGTGGGCAGTGCAGAGGGCAGCTCTGAACCCCACCTGTTCTAGGTAGGTATTGTACTGGTGAACATCTCACACTCAGCTAGTGCCCAAAACTTCTGAAAAGAGGTAATTTGCCTATATAGTTGATTAAAATTGGAAAACCAGTTGAGAATGGTGAGAGACAGCTAACGAGTGAAGAAAGAAATATTTTGTATACTAATTTATAATTTAACTTTTTAAAAAAGTTACCCTGGGTGTGATGCTAGTTATTTCAATCAAGTAAAACATCTGGCTGTGCCAGGCAGTGGTGACGTGTGCCTTTAATCTCAGCACTCGGGAGTCAGAGGTGGGAAGATCTCTGTGAGTTCTAGGCCAGCCTGATCTACAGAGTGAGTTCAGGACAGCCAGTGCTATGTGGTGAGACACTGTCTCGAATAACCACACACACAAAGCTCTATGGCTGATCGAGTCCCAGACTCAATCAGAAGGTCTCTGCCTCAGCTGCAGTTTGCTCAAGTAGCAAATGAGGGTAATGAATTAAGGTACAACACTTCTCCTTTCCCCATTTCCCTATTTGAGTAACGCACATTCAACCGGGGTCCAAAAGTATTAACATGAAAATTACAGAAATAAACAACTGATAAGTTTTAAATAACCTTCACCACTGTAGACAATATCTTCCATTTCCCTCATTGTTGATATTCTATTTTGTTTGTCCTCCTGATATGTGTACATAAGGTATGTGTACATAAGGAAAATACAGCATGTCCCTGTGGAAGGCAATCTTGGGTGTCTTGACATGAGAAACCAGGAAAGTTATTGTCCTCCCAATGGGACCCTCTGGGCAGTTAGCTGAGGAGAAGTGGTCAAGGGGGTGAATCTGTCAGTAGCAACACCCTGATAACTGCCAGTGAGTGTCAAGAGCAGCATCGCCGTCGGACAGGATGAGCACTCATTACACAGCCAGGGCCTTAAAGGATTCCACGAATGGTCACTCAATGCCAGTCAGACCTACTGCCAGCCAGACTCACCTTAGAGCTAGTGCTAAGTACTTAGAGCTCTCACCAATTCAGTTATTGCAGAAATGACAAGAAAGATGTTAAATTCAGAAACTGTTTGTTCTTATTTTAATATGCGATAAACTGACAACTATATCTCTGACATTTCGGTATCAATGATGCCATTTTCTCCTATGCACAATATTTTTTTTCTGGCTAACCTCAAAAAATAGAATCTGGCTTTACTTTCTGACGAGGCTAAATGAAAAACCTTCCCTCCTTCTTTTCATTATTTTCTTCCTTTTTTGGGTAATGCACATATCTTTGTGTTTGTTTTCTACTCAAAGAAATTACACTTCTGTGGGCAAAAGACCAGCAAGGATCTGAGGTTGCTCCAACACTAGTGGTTTTCCACCTTCTGTTTCCTAAACATAACCGACTGATTACATCTAACTCACAGTTCATGATCTGACACATTTAACTACAGTTTGAACTGAAGAAGAGCTGTCTGTACTTCCTACTGTTCACACAGATGCCAGGTTCTTACCGGAAGAACTCAAAACTCTATAGGTATGACAGCTAATGAGCTGAACTGCACAGCAAAAATCTACTACAATTTATCCAGGACATCTTCTAGCAGACATGGACATAATCAAGCACTCAAACAAAGAGAACTTGTCAGCAAGGGACTCCTTACCTAGAGGCCAGGTGGGGGTGGAGGCAGAGGGAGGGCTGTGGAGGTGAATGTGGTCATGGTGTACCTGCTAGACATGTGGAAGAGAATGAAAGCACCGTGACCACACCAAATCAGCTACTTTAAGCAATTAATAGATGCTAATCAGATTTTTTTAAAGAATACATTTAAAGCTCATTTTAATGCAAATCACCTAAAGTGATTTTAAAATAACTTGGCATACATACAATTCATCTCTTAGTCATCAGGATACTTCTCCCTGGCAATGCATGGGATTGCAATATTTAGAATCACTAATAGAATTTCTTCTCAGTTAAAAAAAAAAGCAAAACAAAACTACTGTGGTGGAAATGAAACAGTAACCCTGGGATAGAAATCTCTGAAACAAAACTTTCACTTATACTAAATATATTTTCAATTGTACTTTTGTGATTATGACTTTGAGTAGTAGCAAGATGATTAAACGTCATCACATTTAATGGTCATTATTAGGGCTACAGTCAGCTGGGAGCTACTTTAACATTTTCTCCATCTGTCCTCCCTCTTCCATGACTACCTCATAGAGTTACTGTCTTTTTTTTTTAACAATTTATTTATTTATTTTATGTATGAGCGTTCTATACATATGCATGTACACCTGCATATCAGAAGAGGGTACACCTGCATATCAGAAGAGGGTACTATATCTCAGTATAGATAGTTGTGGGCCACCATGCGGTTGCTGGGAATAGAACTCTATATCAGATCCTATTAGCCACTGAGCCCTTTCCAGCCCAGATATTACCTATTTTTATCATGCACACTTGTGTGTGCCTGTGTGTGTGTGTGTGTGTGTGTGTGTGTGTGTGTGTGTGTGTGTGT
>CAJQZJ010033081.1:3106562-3148713 GCA_907164525.1 Lophiomys imhausi | reverse complement strand
AGTTAATAGTTGCTAGGACAGGGAGCTGAAGGAAGAAGAGACATTTTATTTGTAGCCACCAATAAAGTTGTCCATGCTTCTGTAAATAATCTCTGCCCCATGCTCCTATAAAATACCCTATTTAAATATATTTGGCCACTCCCTTATTCAAAAAAAAGAAGAAAAAAAACAAAGAGAGAAGACATGAAAGTACACGGGAGGCTAGCTAGGTAGAAGAAAGAAATCAGAGGAGAGAAGGTGGTCTGAGAGAAGGTAATGGGAAAGATCAAAATACAGTATATACATGAAAATGTCATACCAAAACCCATTACGTGTAATTAATATAATCAAAACTGAAAATTGAGAACAATAAATAATAAAAACCACCTCTGCTCTATAAAAGAATTTAAACCACAAGGGTTGTCCCTCTCCTCATGAGCATTAGAGCTCGCTCTCTGGTGCTCTGTTTAGTTTCACCAGTTGGAAAAGAGTTGCTAGATCATGCTCATGCTGGACAAGACAATGAATACCACCACTACCCCTACTCCCAAAAAGTAAGCCACAATGAAACTACTTATGTAAATTCAATGTTTCCTTGGAGCCACATGAAAATTTTAAAATAGTAGAAGTTGGATATATCCTGGCCCACACCTCCAGTGGAAGCCCCCTACTCCACCAGATGCCACAACAGCACCCAGAACCCCATGTAAAACCTCCATTAACAGATCACAACACTCCTGCCAGTGCCTGCCCAGCTGACTCAACACCCGGTCCTCTGCTCATCACCATATATTGACCCACACTTCCAGTTGTAGACCCCTGCTCCACCAGAGCTCACACCAGCACCAAGAATGCCAGGTAGGTTACCCACTAGCAGACCAACCCCAATCTCTCAGTGCCCACTCAGGCCACTCTCAACCATCCCTCCCCTCATCACCATATACCTACTCCCAACTCCTGAGGAGGACCCCTGGATACACCAGAGGCCACAACAGCTGCCAGAACACTACCAAACCTGGCTCAGGCGGTAAACCCCTCTTTGACCAGAGGCCAAGACAAACTCAGAAATAAGCATCTAGACCTCTAATCACCCCAAACCCAGATATCCAGACACCAATGTAAGAACACAATCAACAACAGTCAGGTCAGGTCAACAGGATACCGAGACCGCTTGAGTATCCTACTACAGCAAGCCTTGAATATCCAAATACAGCTGAAGCACAAGAAAACAATCTTAAAACCAACTTTATGAAGATGATATAGTTCCTTAAAGAGGAAATGAACAAATCCCTTAAAGATATCAAGGAAAAGACTAACAAAAATTGGAAGAAATCAATAAATCCCTTAAAGAAAGCCAGAAATTTTAAATAAACAGAATGAAATGAATAAAACTGTTGAAGACTTGAAAATGGAAATAGAAGCAATAAAGAAAACAGAAACTGAGAAAATTCTCAAAAGAGGAAATATAGGAAAGTGAACAGTAACTACAGAAGCAAGCAATCAACAGAACACAAGAGACAGAAGAGAGAATCTCAGGGGTTGAAGATATGATAGAATAAATAAATACATTGCTGGTCAAAAAAAACAACAACAAACAACAAAAAACTCCCAACACAAAACATTCAGGAAATCTGGGACACTATGAAAAGACCAAACCTAAGAATAACAGAAATAGAGGAAGGAGAAGAATCACAGCTAAAAAGGTACAGAAAAATATTTTTAACAAAATCATAGAAGAAAATATTCCTAATCTATAGAAGGACATGCCTATAAAGGTACATGAAGCCTACCTTTTGAGTAAAGAACATCAAACAGACTGAACCAGAAAGTCCCCAGAAAGTGCTGGACCTAATAATCCAAACACTAAACACACAGAACAAAGAATAATAAAAGCTGAGGGGAAAGGTCCAAGTAACATATAAAGTCAGACTTATTAGAATTACACCAGATTTCTCAACTAAGACTCTAAAAGCCAGAAGAGCCTGAACAGATATCCTTCAAACTCTAGGAGACCACAGATGCCAGCCCAGACTACTATTCCCAGCAAAACTTTCAATCACCATAGATGGAGAAAACAAGATATTCCATAATAAAGTCAAATTTAAATAATATCTATTCAGAAATCCAGTCATAGGGAAGGTACTAGAAGGAAAACTCCAACCCAAGGAGATTAACTCTACCCACAAAAATACAGCCAATAATCTCACATCAGCAACCCCTCCACACACACATTCATATCTCTGAATATCAACACTCAATCACCAATAAAAGACATAGACTAACAATCACTGAGAAAACAGGATCCATCCTTCTACTGCATACAAGAAACACACTTCAACATCAAAGATAAATATTACCTCAGAGTAAAGGGTTGGAAATAGAGTTTCTAAGCAAATGGAACTAAGAAACAAGCTAGTATATCCATTCCAATATCTAACAATATAAACTTCAAACCGAAGTTAATCAAAAGAGACTGAGAAGGATACTTCATAATCAAAGGCGGGGGGGAGATCAACTAAGATCTTCCAATTCTTTTTTTTTTCTTCAATTTTTAACATCTATGCCCCAAACACAAGGGCACCAATATTTGTAAAAGAAATACTACTAAAGCATAAATTACACGTGTATCCTCACATTTTGATACTGGGAGACTCCAAAACCCTACTCTAAATACTGCAGGTCATCCGGACAAAAACTAGACAGAGAAATACTGGAGCTAACAGATGTTATGAACCAAATGGACCTGACAGATAGTGTCAAAACATTTCACCCAAACACAAAAGAATACATATTATTACCATCACACAGAACTTTCTCCAAAGTTTACTACAAACTCAGTCACAAAGCAAGTCTCAACAAATACAAGAAAATTGGAATAACCCCCTCCATCCAATCAGACCACAATGCAATAAAGCTTGATTTCAACAACAGAAACAGCAGAAAGCCTACAAACTCATGGAAACTGAACAAGTCTCTACTAAATGATTACTGGGTCAAGGTAGAAATAAAGAAATTAAAGACTTCCTAGAATTCAAGGAAAATGAATCCATACATATCCAAACTTACGGGACACAATGAAAGCAATGCTATGAGGAAAATTCATTACACTGAATGCCTGCATAAAGAAATTTGAGAGATCTCATACTAGTAACTTAACAACACACCTGAAAGCTCTACAAAAACAAAACCCAAAAGCCCTAACCAAAGCAAAACAAGCACACTCAAGAGGAGTTGTCAAGAAATATCAAATTAAGGGCTGTATTCTATAAGACAGAAACAACGAAACAATACAAGAATCAATGAAACAGAGTTCCTTCTTTGAGAAAATCAACAAACCCTTATCCAAACTAACAAGACAGAAAGAGAATAACCAAATTAACCAACTCAGAAAAGAAAAGGGGAACATAACAACAGTCACCTACAAAATCCAAAAAAATCACTAGGATACACTTTAAAAACATGTACTACACAAATTGGAAAATTCAAAAGAAATCCATAATTTTCTCAAGAGATTCCACATACCAAAGCTAAATCAAGATCATAAAAACAATTTAAATAGACTTATAACCCCTAAGGATATAAGCAATCATTAACAGTCTTCCAAACAAAATAAAGCTCAGGGACAGACAGTTTTAGCACAAAATTCTACCAGACTTCCAATGAAGAGCTAAGGCCAATACACTTCAAATTATTCCCCAAAACATAAACAGAAGAATATTGTCAAATTCATTTTATGAGGCCACAATCACCTTAATCCCCAACCCACACGAAAATTCAACAAAGAGAGAAAATTAAAGGGCCATTTCCCGCATGAACATAGAGATAAAAAAAATACTCAATAAAATACTCATAAACCGAATCCAAGAACACATTAAAAGACACCATGATCAAGCAGGCTTCATACCAGGGATCCAGGGATGATTCAATATATGAAAAAAAAAAATCTGTCAACGTAATCCACCATATAGACAAACTGGTCATCCTACCAAAAGCAATCTACAGATAAAATGTAATCCTCATCAAAATTCCAACACAGTTCTTTACAAACCTTGAAAGAACAATATTCAACTTCATATGGAAAAACAAGACACCTAGGATAGCTAATATTATCCTGAACAATAAAAGAACTGCTAGAGGGCAATTTCAAGTTGTACTACAAAAGCTATAGCTATTACTATAAAATGGCATGGTATTAGCACAGTAACAGGCACGCTGATTTTGAAATGAAGACACGGACATGAATCCACACACCTATGGACACCTGATTTTTGGATAAAGAAGGCAGAAATACACAATGGAAAAAAGAAAGCATCTTCATCAAATGATGCTGGTTATACTGGATGTCAGCATGTATTAGAATGCAAATAGATCTATATTTGTCACCCTGCACAAAACTCAAGTCCAAGCAGATCAAAGACCTCAACATAAAACCTTATCCATTAAACCTGATAGAAGAGAAAGTGGGGAATAGCTTTGAATATATTGGCATAGGAGACAACTTCCTAAACAGAATATCAATAGTACAGGTACTGAGATCAACAATTAATAAATTAAAACTAAAAGGTTTCTGTAAGGCAAATAACACTGTCAACAGGACAAAATGGCAGCCACAAAAAGGAAAAAGATTTTCACCAACTCCACATCTGACAGAGGGCTGACATTCAAAACATGTAAAGAACTCAAGAAATTAGACATCAACACACCGAATAATTCAATTAAAAACTGGAACAGGGCTCTAAGCCGAGAATTCTCAACAGAGGAATCTCTTATGGCCAAGAAACACTTAAAGAAATGTTCAACAGCCTTAGCCATCAGGGAAATGCAAATCAAAATAACACTTAGATCCCATCTTACACTGTCTGTCAGAATGGCTAAGATCAAAAACACAAATAACAGTTCATGCTGGCAAGGATGTAGAGAAAGGGGAACACTCCTCCATTGCTGGTTGCTGGTGGGAGGGCAAAGTCCCACAATCACTATGGAAATCAACATGGCAGTTCGTCAGAGAACTAGGGATCAATCTACCTCAATACCTAGCTATACTACTCCTAGGCATATACACAAAAGATGCCCCATCCTACCATAAAGACACTTGTTCAACTATGTTCACAGCTGCTTTATTCATAATAGCTAGAAACTGGAAACCTAGATATCCCTCAACTGAAGAATGGATAAAGAAAATGTGGTGCATCTACACAATGGAGCGCTACTTGGCTGTTAAAAACAAGAACACCATGAAATCTGCAATCAAATGGTTACAATTAGAAAAAAAATTATCTTAAGTAACCCAGACCCAGAAAGACAAACATGGTATGTACTCACTTATAATTGAATATTAGCACTTACTTAAGTTACAATCCACAGACCCAGAGAGGCTAAGCAACAAAAACAACTCAAGGGGGACACATGGACCTCCCCAAAAAGTAGAAATAAAATAGATTTTGTGGAAAAAGGAGTGTTCACCCAGGGTGGAGAAGGACAGAGTGAGAGAGTACTGGGAGAGATGACTGGAACTGGGAGTGATGTGGAAACCTAGTGCAATGGAAAAATCCTTGAAATATATGAGTGACCTGGGCAAGGCTCCTAGGATACATGGCCCGAACTGGCCATTTTCTATAACCAGACAAGGCTCCCAGTGTGGAACTGGGACATTAACCTATGGTATGTCTTGCCTGTAAGATGTGCTATGCCAATGACAGCACAGAGCTTGTGGGAGGCGCCAATCAGTGACAGGCCTAGTTTGAGTGACAGCACAGAGATTGTGGGAGGGGCCAACCAGTGACAGGTCTAGTTTGAGACCCACACCAGGAGAGAGCCCACAACTGACAATTCATGGATATCCAGGGACCAGAAGCTAGGCACACCAGAGACCCAAGATAGAACCATATACACATGGCCCAAAAAAGGGGGTCAATGAAATGATTCCTAATGATACTCTGCTATACTCATAGATCAGTGCCCAGAACAAGTCATCAGAGAGGCATTGCCCAGCCGCTGATGAGAGCAGATGCAGAGATCCACAACCAAACACTAGAGAAAGCCAGGGGAACTCCACAGAGGAGGGGGAGGAAGGATTCTAGGAGCCAGAGACGTTGAGGACACCACAAGAACACAAGCCACAGAATCAACCAAGCAGGGCTCATAGGGGCTCACAGAAATGTAAGCTACAATCATGGACCTTTTGTGCGTCAGAGCCAGATCTTCTGGATACGTACACTTTGGTTGTGTGGCTTGGTGTCCTGTGGACTTCTAACAGCAAGAGTGGGGATATCTGACCCTTATCCTCATACTTGGCTGCCTCATCCAGACTTGATGTGAGAGTTTGTGCCTAGCCTTATTGTAATTCGTTATGCTAAATTCATTTAATATCTCTGGAAGGACTGCTTTTTTTTTTTTTAAGGGAAATGGAGGAGCACATGTGGGAGAGAGGGGAAGAGAGGGGACTGGGAGAAGTAGAGGCAGAGAATGTTATGTCTGAATGGTCAAGAAGTAATATGTGTAGGAATAAAGTTTTTTAAAAGTTAAGAGAGGGAATTTGTTCTAACAGCATTTTTTATTTATCTCAGTATGTCCCTGGACTGTTACACAGTAGAACACCACCTCATCCATATTTTCCTTGTCTAGACTTCTTTTACTCCTAGCTAACAATGACCAGAAAACATTTAATGGAAAAATCTAAAAACATCTCAGAAGTTTTAAATGACTTTTATTATATTAATGCTACAGTTGTTCTGGTTTCATTCTTTCTATCATTAATAAAGATCCTTTTGATCATAATTTATAAATTAAACTTTATTATGGGTGTGTACATGCAGGAAATCTTAATATGCATAGTGTATGGTGCAGCCCACGCTCAGGAGTCCATGAAGGAACGCACCTCATTACCAGAATTTGAAGTTACTTAGTATTTTAAGTTAAATATTTCCCTTAAAAAGGGGGGAGGTCGCCTGCCACTTTACTAAACCAGATAATTCCTAACAATCTGTTGTCAGAGATTTGTTCTTATACCCACTGATATGTGTAATCTTCACCCCCCATGAAGGAAACTTTTTTTTGTAACAAATAGAGATCATCACAAAAAAAAAAATTCACAACCTGACAACATGAAGAGTTGTGGAGCCCAGTTCCAGCTGACATATCTGCAATACAACTGGATCTACGGCTCACGGATCATTGAGGAGGAGGGGCAGAAAGAGCCAGAGGAGTGGAGCAGCAAGTCTGCTGAGAGTGTGTCTTAGGAATGCCAGAAACTATACCCACAAAGTCTCACCACAAGACTGCCTAACCATGAGCTGAACAAGGACAACAGCAATGGAGATGCCAAGATAGACAGGGGAATATTCAGGAGGCCACAATCCTACACACACACTAAAAAAAAAAAAAAAAAAACCCACAGGCAACTAAGAAACTGAGTGAAATAGTCTTTCCCATGGAAAAGCACACCAAATGACCAGCCCTGAAAACATACATACAAGTAACATTATACATACTGAGCAGGTTCTATTTATGTATTAAGGAACACACATACACATGCACACATGCACGCACACACGCCACAACAATTAATAAAAATAAGGTTAAGACTGAGGGAAAAAGGGAATATGGTAAGGTTTGAAGGGAGGAAAAGGAAGGGAAGAAATAATGTAATTGTATTATAGTCTCAAAAAGTAAAAGAAGTAATTAAAAATAGACTAAATAAGGCTGTCAACAGTGTGAACTTTCTCTCTCTAGCATATGCAGTGATTACTCATTTCCAATTGCACAACTGCGGCTGATCCCACGGCGAGCAACTGAGCAGGTTCCTCACAGTGAGAGGGCATCAGCATGCCTAAGTCTATGGTGATGGCAGAAACAGTGGTTGGTGTATGTGCTGTCAATGACATGAGGACCGATAAAAGAAAACTCCATTTTTGAAAGAAATTTCCATTCCTATTATGAGGCTAGAACCCATAGTTTTTCAAATGGTTGATGAATTATCAGGCTTATTGATTTAAAACAGATGCACTAACAAGAACTGGCCTGGTATGTTGGTGCATGACTTTAAGCCCAGCACTCAGGAAGACAAGGCAGAAGGAACCAATTCTTCTAGGCCATCGAGGGTGATATGGTGAGACTTTGTCTCAAACTTTACAAATACACACACACACACACACACACACACACACACACAACAACAACAACAACAAACCCCAAGTATCTCCTTTCAGATGCCAGATATGAAGGGACACTAGCACTTAGGAGGCAGAGGCAGGATGATGAGAAATTCAAGGCCAGCCTCCGGTGCATTGTAAGCTTTAGGCTAGCTTCAAAAAGCATGACTTCAACTACCCAAAAATAAGACAGGCAGATTGAATAAACCAGAATCAACCTTCTTTTCTCCAAGAAACATAACTTATGGCTCAAGACACTCACAGACTGAGAGAGCCAAGTCAATCTATCAAGAGAACAAAACCTGCAAACAGGAGGCAGTTACTCTGACGACTAATAAAGTAGATAAGGAAGGTCACTCACTATATGCCTACTAATGGGAAAAATGCATCAAGATGTAAAACTGCAAATACAAATCTATTAAACACTAAGGTTCCCAATGTCATAATACAAGCACCAAGGAACAGAAAAACATCAGATAAGTCCTGATATAAGATGAGTGGGGAGTTTCAATGCCCCAAATTCATCTTATATGGGGAATTACCAGCAAAGAAAACCAGGAGCTAAACTGTAGCAGAGACAAAGTGGGCAAAACCACTACTTACAGCATAGCACATCCAACAGAAACAAACACACATTCTCCTCAGTAGCCAAGGAAAACTCCTAAAACAGACCACACTACAGGCTACAAACCAAGAATTACCGAAATGCGAAAGAATCAAAATAACCAACCACTGTTACCCACCAGAGCAACATACAATAAAATTAGAAATCAATTGCTACTGAAGAAACTACAGGAATATATGGGAGACCAAACAATATACCCTTAGATGACAATGAAAATCTTAGCAAGGAAAACAGTTCCTACAACCACATGAATATGAAGGCTTAATAGACCAGGATGTTTGGGAAGTTTATATTGCTGAGTGCTCACATTAAGAGACACAGAGAGAGAGAGAGAGAGATTGATCAAAGAACCTAAAAATACACCCAATGTCCTGGAAAACAAAAGTAATCCAAATGTAAAAGCAGCGATGATAAAAGATCAAGGCAGAAATTAGTGAAACTGAGGCTAAAACAACCATGTGTACAATCAGTGAACAGCACTACTTTTTTGAAGAAAAAAAAGTCAGAATAACAAACCCTAGTCTAACTGGCCAGAAAGAAAATAGAAAACTCAAATAAATAAAATTAGCAGTAAAAGGGGGGACAGACTTCAGTTTACTAAGTCAGTCATTAAGAAATCCTGTAGAGCTAGCTGGGCATGGTGGTGCACGCCTTTAATCCCAGCACTCAGGAGGTAGAGGCAGGCAGATCTCTGTGAGTTCAAGGCCAGCCTGGTCTACAAAGTGAGTTCAGGACAGTCAAAAATACACAGAGAAACCCTGCCTCCCTCCCAAAAAAAAAAAAAAGAAATCCTGTAGAAGTTTATACTCTAAAATATCTAAATGGAATGCATAAATTCCTAGGCCATATATGACCTACCAAAATTAAGAAGATATAAGCAACTTGGTATCAATGCCACTGAAGCAGTAATTTAAAAGTGTCTCAACAATAAAGTCCACATTCAGACAAATTCACTGACAAATTCTACCAAACTTTGAACTTTTCATACTGATTTTCTTGAGGAGAAATGAGGTTGTCATATCTTACATATGAAGTTCTGAGGGTAAACACTTGGGATAATTCTCTCTTTCCTACCATGTAGTTTCCTCAAACTCATTCCACTATAACAGCATTACATTGATGCCTAAAGATACAAAGAGAGCAGGTTGCAGACAATTTCCCCAATGAACACATTTGTAAAAACTTTCATAACATTCTTACAAATTCAGGAATATATATATTAAGATCACACCCATGACGAAGTTGATTTTATCCAAGAGATAGAAGTTTGGTTCATGATACACAAACTCTCACTGTAACTCAGCACATGTAGAGAATTAAGGATAACATGCCTTCCTTCATAGAACATGCCTTCCTTCATAGAAGACCAAGAATTAGAAGGAACGTAGTTCCATAACAAAGGCTGTAAACAACAAACCAATAGCCAACATTATACTGAATGGTAGAAAAACTGTTTCCTCTAATATTGGAACTGAGACAAGGGACCCTATTCTCTCTATTCTTATTCACCATGGTGTTTTGAGTCTTAGCTAGAGAAGTAGGACTAGAGGAAGACACAGATATATAGAGACACAAACCCCTGAGGTCTTAACTAGGTTGTTCTTTTAGGACAATCAACTCCTGGTATGCAGTACCTGGACACATCATCCAACTCTGCACAGAGCAAGGGTGGGTGTGGCATCTCTGCACAGGTCAGTCAGGAGACACTGAGCAGAACTGACATGCCTTCCTCACAGCTTGTCTGGACATCAATGAAGGATGGGGCTGATATGAACCCCCCCATCCACGCCTCCATAAATTATTCTTCAAAAGGCCCCTTTCCTTCCCTTTCTATACCTGCCCACCAGAACTTTCTGGACGTATTGAAAAGAAAGTTATGATTAAGGATTCAATTCTATAGGAATTAATAAACCTAACAGAGACACCCTCATGGCTTAGTTCTAAGTGTAGTCTTGCTAAATGAAATTAGATTTTACATGTTCTGGGATGATTGCAGAATCAGAACGAAAAGAAAACAGGGCTAAAAGGACTGATGAACCAGTTCACAAACTTATTTGTGAAGCAAGAATTGTTCTTTTCAAAAAAGGATGTGCCCACAGTCTTATAACACGTTCTGGCAGAGATATCGATCAGAAGAACCACAGTAACAATCTCACCTGATTAAAATATGTGCTCCAAAATGCCCATTACACACACACACACACACACACACACACACACACACACACACACACACACACCCCACAACCTTATGTAAAAAGTTTATTTATGTCTGCATACCAAGTGTGTGCCTGGTATCCAAGGAGGCCAGAAGGGAACGTGAAATCCCCTGGGAATGTTGTGAGTCACATGGTAGATACTGGGAATTGAATTCAAGTCTTCTGGAAGAACAGCAAGAGCTCTTAACCACTTAACTATTACCTCTTTACCCCCTGTACCTACATTTTTTTAAGACTAGACAGATAAAATATAGCTACTGTTGTTTGTTTTCTTTTTTTTTTTAAAGCACTTACAGGGAAAAGGCAAAAATATACCACACCACAAAATGGCATCCAATCAAAAATTTAAATTCTAAATACTAGATGTAAATCAAATGCAGCCAACCAAATGCTCAGTCAGGATGTGGGGCTCACACAAGGACTGACTAAACACTTTAACAAGTATGGCCCTCACATCTGTCATCAAAGCACACAGAAGCCCAGAACCTCATCTGTGTTAGGTCCGGTTGATGACACAGTAAGGTCAGGCCAACCTGAGCCTCAGAGTGAGACACCCCACACACACCAACAACAACTTACAAACACAATACTAGACATAATGGTGAACCAGTGGGGCACCGGGGAGGAGAAAAATAACAGCACTCATCCGTTTCCAGTTCACAATCGAGCACTGGCCCAGCTGTGCAGAAGAAAACAGCAACATGAACAGCCAGTAGGGGGAACACTGTAACCTCAACATTTAGAATGCTGAGAAAGGAAACTGAATTGAAGGCCAGCCTGGGCTATCTACATGAATACATAGAGACTTTGTCTCAAAGAATCAAATTCTATGTTTACTATATTTAATTACACATCATTGTATTATAGAACTATTTTATTATTCACTACTAAATATAATCACAATACTGGATAAAATTAATATGATTGTTAATAATTACATGTTATTAATATATAACTAATAAAGAAATTGTAGTTAAGATTTGCTATGATTAATGTGATTACTAATATTTCACATATTGGTGGTTTTTTCCTTTCTAGTCTGTTTATTTTTAAATATCTCCTAATTTATAACATACATTCCATGCATAAATATACAAAATAATCAAGTTTATGTAAAGAGCATTAATAGTTTTTTTCATCATGAAAATACTGACAAAGGAGTTGTGTTTTAAAAATAAAATGTTAAATTTGTAACAGAAACACTCTATCACACACATACAGTTGCTTCCCTAGAATTAACCCACATCCTGAGCTCAAAACTGTAGCTCAGTCCTGCTTTATACTAAAAACAATCAAGACTTAGAGACAAGAGTTGATTTGGAGACTAGGGACGCAGAAGATGATGTTAAGAATATCTTGTTATGAGATAGCATGGAATCTATTAATGTCTATGACGGTCATTTCAAAGACTGGAAAGTCAATTTTGAAAAGTCTCCTTTAGCCAAGAAAAATTTGACGTCTATAATAATAAAACCACAAAGCAATAATTATGTCAAATGTTCACACCCACAAGCACGTAACAGTAAAACAAACCCCACCTTCGAAGAATCTGGGAAAATACTATTTGAAAATTAGTAAGAAAAGGAGAGAACCCAACAAGAATGTCTCTCCTGTATAAGCCAGGACTTTAAGTGCCCAGGATAGACGTTCTTTACAGAAACATTAATGCTTGTGCACCTCATGGAATAGTGACTTTGGAGTCTAGCCCATGATCACCAATGATCATCATCCTAAACTATCAGATGCTTCTTTGGGGATGCACTAGTTAAGTCTACACAGATAATTCTGCCTCCCCGGACTTCAGGTAATGAGGGATGAGATCAAAATTAGATTAAACCCTTAGATGAGGCTGTTGATCTGCAGAAAATACAAGGAAAAGATGAGCATTTCCCTAAAGAGATACGATTAACAAAACACAGAGTCAGGGAAACTTTACAGACAGAAAGAAAGATATAATTAAGCAAACTGTACATAGTAACTAGGCATCTTGTTGCTGCTCATTGAAAACATATGTAAGAAGTTCAAGAAATTTAAATGTCTATTAAAAACTGCCGACCTCTCACACCTATTAGATAATCAACATCTGGATCACAATATGGAAATTCTCAAAAAAGTAAAAGTAAAATATCTACATGCTCCAAAAAGCCTGCTCTAAAATTCCAAAAAGAACTTTCTAAAAGCTGAAATCAGGATCTGACGTAACTCTACCATGGAGCAAACCAAAAGAGAAGCAATCCAAATGCCCACAACACAAAATAATAATCAGAAAAAGGAAGTATGTATAAAATGGCATGTTATTCAGCTTTTGAAAAGTAGCAAATGATGGTGCATGCTTTTAATCCCAGCACTCAGGAGACAGGGGCTGGGGGATCTCTGTGAGTTCAAGGCCAGCCTGGTCTATAGAGCAAGCCCCAGGCCAGCCAGGCTACATGAGACCCTGTCTAAAAAATGAAAAGGAAAATAAAATAGAGGAAATAGTGCCACTGGCTACAATATGGATGGACTTCAAGACACCATATACAGAAACTGAAAGAGACAAGCAGTGTTGGAATGTTGCTCAGAGAATGACCTTAAATTACTCAAATCCAGAGAAAAGGAAATGAAGGGGCCATAGGTCTAGACAGAGTACTATGAACACACCTGCATTAACGATGGTGACAACAGCACCAGTCACATGGTTTAAAGTATAAAGTACACTTACACTCCTCCCATGAAAAGAAATTAATGCTAGTTTAAGGCAAAAGAATGCTATTGTGGTTATATAGTAATCTGTGACTTCTAATACTGAAATATCTAGGAATAAAACTGGTGTGTTAATGGTCACACTCATCAGGAAGCAGGACACAGCAGGGAATGACTGATCAGATCTCTAACAGGGCCATGGGTGGGGGAGAGGGAGCTATGATTTCTCTAATAGGTATTTGAAACTTGAAAACAAAAAGTTAAAATAATCATATAACCTGTTAGCCAATGAGTCCTGCTAAACTTGATGAGAATTTCAGAAAAAAATATAAAAGAACTTGCACAGGAAAATGTCCTGGTCATGTGAAGTGCATTTTAAGAGGTTGGGCGATTTCAACTCAGTGTGTGGCACAGGAAAGGCAGCAAAGGGATTACCAATCCCCAGTTTCTATCAACAGTGCTAACAGGACCAGGCACTCTCACAGAGAACTCCTGCAAGTGACAGTTTCAAAGGAATTGGGAAATAGTCTCTTCCTTATGGTGGAGATACCTATTTCTGAAACTGCACTTTGTACACATGCTGCATACACTGAGCCTTCCCTCTTGCTCCTGCTATGTAGTCACAAAGTTTAAGCAAAGCCTCTAGCCAGCGGGAGGTCTCAGCCCTCCTTTGGGGGTACTATTAAGTTTAAAAAAAGCAGCAGCAGCATTACCTGTATACATGCAGCCTGAAAGTGACAAGTGGGCAGGAAAAACCAGATCAGTGGACAGAAGGAAGCTTCGCATCCAGGACAGGACAAACAAGCTTAGCACACCCTTCAGAGCAGTGCACAACTTAAAATTCAGTAATAGTTTCTTTCTGGAATTTTCCATTTACTATTTTCAGATCATTGCTGGTGTAGGTAAAATCTCAGCAAGTCAAAATGTGGGCAGGAGTGACGACTATGCTCCATGTACAAGTGATCAGCCTAGTAACTATGTCATTTGACGTTCCTAGAAAAGCACAATTTGAAACACCTCTAAACACATGACACACTACTATACGAACAAATGGCTCCAGGGTCCTGAGAGAAACTGAGTGTGCTCTGTAATCTTAGCCTCTGGCTCTCTAGCACTAACCTACACACATACACACACACACACACACACACACACACACACACACACACATACATGCACACACACATATATATCTACATACAACAAGTCATAAGTTTATAGTTTGTGATAACATAAATCATTTCAGAGATTTTTTCAACAAAATTAGCAAATGTTTGAAATGATCCAATTGAAAATACAGCCTATGAGCTGTTTGAAATACAGAAGCAGTAATACAATCTAATGATGGAGAGGAGGGCCAGTCTATAGCTGGTTGTCAGGAGACAGTTCCACAGGTTAGGACTCCAACAACGAGAAAACTATTTGAGAACGTCAAATAAATTTGAATGAAAGTGTCAAATAAAATAAGCAGGTCAAAAGCTGACTCCCAGGGAGCTGCAACCCACAGACGGCAGCTCTGCAGGCTCCAGGGAAACAGTTAATGATGTCCAAGCAAAGAACCAAAGGGCAGCCCATAAATTAATGAGAAACAGAGCTCCCCAACCCCACCACCCCTCCCCCATCAATTGATGGGGGAGGGAAAAGTGAAGAATGGGAAACAGAAGGAAAGGGCAGAAGAAAGAAAAAGATGGGATTCTTTCTCTAGTAAGAATCTAGAAGGATGGTGATGTGTTCCAGCAGGTAAGGGCATTTGCCACACCTCAGAAAACCATGGAAAGAAAGCTGACTTCCAAAAGTTGCTCTCTGGTCACCCTGTGGAGAAATAAGTTTAGAGAGCGCCAGTGGGTGGCAAATGGTTAATGTGGTGACACACACACACTTTCTAATGTGGTGACACACACACACACACACACACACACACCTTCGGGTCCAGCACTTGAGAGGCAGAGGCAGGCCCATCTCTCTGGGTTCTAGGTCAGCCCAGGCTAACAGTAAGATCCTGTCTCAAAAAAAAAGAAAAAAAAAAAAAAAACAAGAAAAGGCTAAATGTGGCTAAATGTGGAGTGGGGATGGCACGTGTTAGAAAGAAGGAATATTCCAAAGGCACTGAGAGGGGTTAGGAGAGGAAAGTGAAAAGCAGATCAAAATGCACTGGACACACAAGCTAAATCATCAATTTTTTAAATTTTAAGACACATGAGGCAAAGGAACTCCTGCTCTTAACCAGCATGCAAGCCATCTTAAGGGATCACTTGCTAGAGCTATTTTTAGTCACCCACTGACATCTAACCCTTTTACTTCGGGCTAATCCATGTCAACTGTCATCCAGTTCTATAAGCCTTAGTTTCTACAATTCCTTAACTTAATGTTTGAAACTGAAACTTTATAAAGCAAAAAAAAAAAAAAAATCTATGTAACGTCTGGCAATGTGCTATGAAAATGTTTATGTACATTTCCACAGAAGAGACTCCTGGTTGGCTGTGCCCATCGAGTGTCCAGTATGAACTGATTAATGGCACGCCCAATGTCCTGGATCAAAGATCCAGAAAAACATTCACTCTGCTATTTACTTATCTACCAAACACACAATATTAAAGTAGCTTATAGCTCCAATGAGTCTTAGGAATTTAATACATCATTACTATTGAATTTTAACAAGTCACCAAACACTGCCAAAAGTCAGAGAGCCCTGGTACATTCAGGAAGTGTAGTCATTATTGCATGACAGCTGAGATTTCTAAACCAAAATTAAAGACTTCTAAACCAGCCAGGCATGGTAGCACACGCCTTTAATCCTAGCACTCGGAGGCAGATGTAGGCAGATCTCTGAGTTCAAGATTAGCCTGGTCTACAAAGTGAGTCCAGGACAGCCAGGGCTGTTACACAGAGAAATCCTGTCTCAAAAAAGCAAAAAATAAAAATAAAAATAAACCTTTCTAAAGAGATAAATATGTCTCTTCCGTAAAGTAATTAACTACATAAAAATGTAAAATCTTATACATTTAACTGCATATTAAGTAGGACCATCAGGATAAGCACAATGTCCTATAAACTCATTAAAATGATGGAGAAAAGTAAAGAAACTATTACTACCAATATAAGATTAACAACAAATCTATTCACAAAATGTAGTTCATTTCACAAGAGATCATATTTACAATACATTTTAAAAAAATCTTTATGTGGTAATCTGAATGAGAATGGCCCCCATAGTCTCATATACAATCCTCGGGTCCTAGTTGCTGAAACTGGGAAGAATTAAGAGGTGTGGCCTTATGGGAAGAGATCCAGCACTGGGAGTGAACTCACTGGGGGTGGACTTTGAGGTTTCAAAAGTCCACGCCATTCCCAGTTAGTGTACACATTTGTTCTCTCCTCTCTCCCTTCCATCTCTCTCCTCTCTCTCTCTCTCTCCTCTCTCTCTCTCTCTCTCTCTCTCTCTCTCTCTCTCTCTCTCTCTCTCTCTCTCTCTCTCTCTCTCTCGTTGTCTCACCATGCACGCTCTCTGATACTGCACCATGCCAGCCTGCCTATCATCACGCTCCCTACCTTGATGGTCATGGACTCTAAGCCTATGAAATTGTAAGTCCTCATTAAATGCTTTCTTCTATAAACTACCTTGATCATGGTGACTCATCACAACAATGAAAGAGTCAGACACTTGGAGGTCATAAAAATTACAGGAAAATGAGAATCTTCAAAGTAGGAGCTCTTTTTGATAAAAATTCTAAACTCTTAAATGAAGTGCTCTCTGATTGTTGAGAGAAATCTTAAGTTCTCAGAAGTCTCTAAAAACAACAAGAACAAGCAGAGCTATAAAGCACTGACATGGGCAGAAGAAAAGGGAGAGGCCTCTTACCATTGGCAGTGCATTGATGATCGGATGTACGACTGGATGTCCAACCACCAATCACAAGTTGTTGAGGCTAAGAAAAAGGAAAATAGTTTCAGTGTTCCTAAATTCAGTTTAAGATTTCCCATACCAAACTTTGCATAGTCAAAATACCCATTTATACAAGGTTTCAGCATCCCACCAATGAGACTCTGCCCAGGGCAGCTGTATGAGAAACAGCAACAAACACTGCATGTCTATATTCCTGAGAGGCTAATGCAGTTACCAGCACCCAAGGAAGGTCATGCATGACCCCGTAATTCAGCTCAACCCTGGAGAGTACAACTGTTCATCAGATATGACCATGAGCCAAGAAAATGATGTGAACTTGCATTCTATGTATTTTGACTCATGAGAGCCATATTTAACTGGTTTTGAAATTATTTCAACCACAACATACATGTCAGGTGTAATTTTCACTACTTTTCTCAATGACTGAATCACAAAGCACACTGTACCCACAGAACTTCTGGAACATAAAAGTTATGTTTCCTTTACCTTATAGAAGCTTTTCTGTTTCTGAAGTCCCATTTATTAATTGTTGATCTTAGTGCCGGCACTATTGGTATTCCATTTAGGAAGTTGCATCCTGTGCCAAAGCATTCAAGGGTATTTCCCACTTTTTCTTCTATCAGGTTCATTGTATGCAGTTTTATGTTGAGGTCTTTGATCCACTTGAACTTGAGTTTTGTGCAGGGTGGTAAATATGAATCTATTTGCATTCTTCTACATGCAGACATCCAGATAGACCAGTATCATTTGTTGAAAAAGCCTTCTTTTTCCATTGAATACTTTTGGTTTCTCTAAGAAATCAGGTGTGTAGATTTACATCTGGGTCTTCAATTTGACTACACCAATGTGATGTGGGTTTATTACTATACCTCTGTATGTGCTCTGTAGTGAGGCCTGAAATCAGGGATGGTGATACCTCTGGGAGTATTTGTATTATAGAATTGTTTTAGCTATCCTAGGTTTTTTGTTTTTTGCATATGAAGTTGAGTATTGCTCTTTCAAGGTCTGTAAAGAATTGTGTTGAAAATTTGAAGGGAACTACATTAAATCTGTAGATTGCTTTTGGTAGTACGGCCATTTTTACTACATTAATCCTACTATTCCATGAGCATAAAAGATCTTTCCATCTTCTGGACACCAAACCAGCCACAAAATCTTCCACCTGCAATTTGTCCTTCTTACAAGATGTGCCAGGCTAAAGCTGGTGCAGACTTCGTGGGAGTGGCCAACCAATGACTGGTATATCTTGAGACCCATGCCATAAGGGGGGCACACCCCTGAGACTGCCTGGAGGGCCAGGACCCAGAGGCTGGTAGCCCAGAGACCTAGTATAGAAGAGCCAAACACCACTGCCCTCCCCCAAAGTCAATGAAATGATTCCTAATGATATTCTGCTATACACACAGATTGGTACCTAGTCCAACTGTCATCAGAGAGGCTTCATCCAGCAGCTGATGGAAATAGATGAAGAGATGCACAGTCAACATTAGGTGGAGCTTGGGGGATCCTGCTGAAGAGGAGGTAAAAGGGTTGTAGGAGCCAGAGGTTCAACGACACCACAAGAAAACCTACTAACCTGGGTTCATAGGAAGGTCACAGAGACTGAATAGTCAACCAGGGAGCCTGTGTGGGTTACTCTAGGCCCTCTCCATATATGTTACTTTTGTATAGCTTGGTCTTCTTGTGGGACTCTTAACAGTGGGAGCAGGGGCTGTCTCTGACTCTTGCCTGCTTCTGGGACTCTTTTCCTCCTCCTGGGTTGCCTGCTCCAGCCTTAATAAGAGGGGAGGGGCCAAGCCTTACTGCAATTTGACATGCCATGTTTGCTTGATGTCCATGGGAGCCCTGCCCTTTTCTGAAGAGAAATGGAGAAGGAATGGACTGGGAGGATGGGGACTATGGGGGATGGTGGAATAGGAGAAGAGAGGGAAATCTGCAATTGGGAATGTAATATGTAAGAGAATAAAGGGGAAAAGCCATGCTTCATATGCCACATCTAAAAGATGATATTCAGAAGGGACACTGATTATCAGTGCAAAGCAGATAAACAGAGAGCAGCACCAACTTTGATGTCGCCAAGAGGAGGGTAGCCACAGTGGTATGCCAGAAATGTCTCCTACAGCAGCAAGTCAATAATAAAGATCACTAAGCAGCATCCTGAACAGCTATGAAACCCACAATTCCCTTTGGGTTTGTCCCTCTGGTGTTACTCCTCACTGAGTATCCAGATATCCTGGCACCATGGCCAGGAAATCAAGTTAACTTCAGACACCACATACTGAGTTCCAGGTTATGCCACCATACATCACTCCTCTGGACTACAGTTCTTTAAAATATGTTATTTGTGAAACACTGCTTTTAGGTATGAGGAGCTAGGATATGTAACCTTAAGGTTACTAACAATGAACATCATTTATTTTACTATTTGGCATGAACTTTTAAAAAGGATTTTTATATTTTTTGTTTGGGTGTATGTGTGAACCTATGCGTACCTGTCATGTTTATGTAGGTGAGTGCAGAGACCATAAGAGGAAACTGGATCCCCTGGAACTGAAGCTACAGGCTGCCCGTGAGTTGCCACTGTGGTGCTGGGAAGGAAAGAGCTCCTAACTGCTGAGCTATCTCCCTTGACCAGTTGTTATGAATTCTGAGCTTACCTATTAGTGGAGTGTTATCAAATTTTTTTAAAAGGTTTTGCTCTGCTATACATGTTTTCTATTTATTTATATACAATTAACATTGATTGCTAAATTATATATATATTTCAAAATACAAAGAAGTAAAAGACATAAGATAAATTGCATGAAAGATTTCTAACTGTTGCTTTAAAGTTGTGACCTTTTTATGTGTCTTCGTAACCAATGGCCTTCATGTCATCATTAAGATATATTTTAAGCCAGGCACTGGTGATGCATGCCTTTAATTAGGCAGGCGGATCTCTGCGTTCCTGGCCAGTCAGGCCTATACAGCGAGTTCCACAACAGCCAGGGTTACTTTATCTTGAAAACCCAAAAAATAAAAGGGGAAGGAAGGAAAGAAGAAAGGTAAGGGGAGGGGAGGAAAATATTTTGACCCGAGAGTGTTAATTTCAGCATTTGGGAAGCAGAGAAGGGAATTTCTGTGAGTTCAAGACCAGCCTGCTCTACATAGTGAGTTCCAGTACAGCCAGGAAAACAACTCTAGGCACAGTTTTCACTCAGACTAAGAGTCTGTATCAAAAGGAATGTACCTACATCAGTCTTTCCTTGACAACTTCTAACTTCAAACATCTAAACTGAATAGATTGAACAGGTGGGTGTTCATTTTAGTTTCTAAGGATCAGCTCTACCACCACCCTGTCCTGTTCTTGTTTTAATACACAGCTTCTTTCTAAGAATCTTCTCGTAAAACTCAGTTAAAAAGTAGATACTCTTGGGAGGCAGAGGAAGGCTGTGAGTTCAAGGCCAGCCTGGTCTACAAAGCAAGTCCAGGACAGCCAGAGATACACAGAGAAACCCTGTCTTAAAAAAAAAAAAAAAAGTAGATACTATATTTCAAAATCCACGTAATGAATGAAGTCACAGTGGTCCCTGAAACCCACTGGAAAACAGATGACAAAAAGGAGAATGGTACACTCCCTGCCCCTCTCTCTCCCCACATAACTACGGTCCATATTATAAATGACTCTACTACCATCAGAACCAACTGCAGTGCAGACCAGTGCCCTTTATCAGGTATCAGCAACAACGCTGTCACCTAAAATGAGCATCAATAAACTAGCAATGATATTCTACCCACAGACACATCACATCGTGTGTACCTATCCACATTCATCAAGTGCCATCACTTGGGAAAAATACTGAAGCAACTCAGTCCACTAAGGTTCCTTCTTCCCAGGACTCTTTTCTTTTCTGAGGGTCAGTGAGAATTTTCCTCACCATCCCTGTAGATGCATTTAACCAAAATTCTATTATCTCTCTTCAATACCCTTTAGCTTTTTATTTAACTTTCCCTTAGACTATATTTTCCTTAAAGTAAATACCGCTTAAATGGCTAAGTAAATATCTAGTTCTAGAGTATCAAGGACAAGTTCATCTTTAATAAACAGCAGAGTGAGAGACACAGTTGTGTGCAGACAACTCAACCCAAAAGCCAGGAATTCCAAGCATCACCCTAAGGGCCACAGTATGAATTCCTGTTCAGATGTTTTCTGAAATGAATCGCCACATTTACCTGTGGCCACCCAGGTGTTGTGAGGTATACTTAAAAAGCAAATCACACAAAAGGACATTTTAAACTTATAAGATACTGATACATACTTGCAGAGAAATTACAAACTTTATAGGTGTATTTTAATTACCGACAATGAGATTAAACCCAGACAAACAATTCAAGTTGTAAAACTGTGTCCCATACATCCACCTTTCAGTTTCCTTTTGTTTTCTGAAGAAGGGGTCTTAGTCTGCTCTGCAGCCCAGATGGCTGCTAACTTGCAATCCTCCAACCTGTGTACATACACCATGACCCACTTTACAATGCAGTTCTCTATCAATTTCTCCTCTACATTGGCCTTCAGTTCTCTGTAGTCTGTAGCTGTCACGGCACTGACATTCTAGTACTGGTAGTACTGGAAATGCCCTATGCAAAGAGCTTCTGCCCTCAAACCTAGCCCCATTCCTTCCTCCAGGGTTCAAGGCACATCAGATTGATTGATTACCCCTTGACCACACCCATAGCCCGCTGGCCAGGCGGGTGGGGAGAAATTCCTTAGCAAACCTCCAGCAGGTTCTGGAGACCAGGCTCCATTTGCTCATCTTATTCCTGTACAAATCTAAGAATAGCACCTGGAAAATATGTAGTTCTTGGGATTGAAAGTTATAATAGCACAGGTACGGGATCTAAGCACAGATCAAACACAAGAAGTGAGGAGGAAGTAGCTTGTGGCTATTCTGATGAAGAATCTTTTCACGCCACTTCCAGGAGGTGGCAGGGACAGAGTGACATTCCACTAACAGAAAACTGAACCTCAAGAATTACAAAGCTAGTAACTTTGTGGGCTGTTAAACTTAGTTCAGTCTCCAAACAAAATCTTTTTAAGCTATTATCAACAGTTACCTAGTGAATAAAGCACTAATCTTAGAAAGATCATTTAGCATAAGCACTGCCACTACACAATCATCTTCCAAGTAATGCCACTAACACGTAATAAAGCTCTTTTTTTACATGTAACAAAAAATCTGCAAAATTGCAAAATATATTTTGACTGGTTTCTACCAATAAATTCATTTGATTGATGCCTTTGAAAAGGAAGTAAAAAATGTAGCTTCTCCCCTGGAAAAGTGCAAACACAACAAACATTTACTTTAAATGAAGCAACACAATCTAAAGTCCAGTCGCATGTGACAAGTGCAAGAAAATGCATCTGTGGACTTAAAAAAAAAGGCAATAATGAATTTCCATTTTGTGTGAAGTTGGGAGTCACATTTAGAACTATAGGAAAATTAAAATCTTACCAGAGCTGACTGTGCTAACTTTGTTATCTTTATTACATAGGTGAACAAAAAGTTGTATATTATGACCTTAAATTTTCTAAAACTAGGCAATTTTCAAGATCACATATCCATGTAAAGATGCCTAAGCACCAGGTAGTACCTTCAGCTGAGTTAGTCTCACCATGCATGACACAGTTTGACCTTCATTAAACATAAAAATATACTACCATGCAGGCATACAGCAAAGTTATCAAATATTTCAAAACTTGCCTGCTGAAGTTCACCTACAGCAAAGCTTCTAAGTTAAAGTGTGGTCAACTATGAGTCAAATTCACTATCAGTGGCCTCTCAGCATTTGGGAGGTAGAAGTAGGAGGATCAGGAATTCAAGGCAGGCCCAATCTACAAGACTGGCTATGGACCCTGTCAAAGACAAACTAACAAGGTCAAAATTTAGGGTTTTGTTTTTGGTTTTGGCTTTTTTTTGTTTTGTTTTGTTTTGTTTTGTTTTGTTTTTTAGTTTTTCAAGACAAGGTTTCTCGGTGTAGTAGACCTGGCTATCCTGGGCTCACTTTGTAGACCAGGCTGGCCTCAAACTCACAGAGATCGGCCTGCCTCTACCTCCCAAGTGCTGGGATTAAAGATGTGTGCCACCACGCCCAGCAAAGTTAAGGTTGTTTAAATTTTAGGTTTCAGTCAGGAATTCCAGCACATACCCACCATTTGGTTCAAGATCATCCTTGGCAATAAGTTTGAGGCAAGCCTAGCTACTCAGACCACATCTCAAAAACACAAGAAAGGCCTTCTCTTTTTTTGGTCAATAATAGAGAATTTCAATAGACTTTATATATTAGTAAAAACCACAAAAATATTTGAAGATTCTTGCGAAATGCCTGTTATTTCTTTAAATGTCTGAGTTCATCATTATTGTTCAGGCAAAAAAATTGCTCCTCTCCTCTTATATTAGTACTACAGATCACAATACCCAAGAAATACTATCAATTTGATACAGCTTTCTTGGTGACACAAAGATATTATGTGCTATGCTTTCAAAAACAAACAAACGAAAAACAAACTAAAAGTAATTTAGGGGAATGAAACATCCAGAAAAGGGGAAGCTATAGAAACCACACAAGTACCTAAAAGCGCTGACAGGAGCAATGAGCCCTCTGCTGCCAAAAAAAAAAAAAACAGGTACAATGGCTTGGGGAAATAGAGGAGCTGACAACTCCCCTAGATCTGACTAGACCACACTCTTCCAAATGCTGAATAAGACTTTAAAAAGCTAATGAGTCCAAACAGCCCAATGCAGGTGAGCAATCTACACTGAGCCAAAAAGATACTGCCAAGGATACTGTATGACTGATTAACTACTATGGAAATGCCTCTCCAGACTTTAACCTACATCATATCACCCTGGGTCCTCACTAGATAATGCCTCTAGGGCAGCAGTTTTCAACCAGTGGGTTGAGACCCCTCTGTGTGTGGTGGGGAGGGGAGGATCACATATCAGATATTTACATTACAACTTGTAACAAAGTAAAATTGCAGTTATGAAATGGCAATGAAATAATTTTATTGTCAGGGGCCTCCACAACATGAGGAACTGTATCAAAGGGTCACAGTATGAGGAAAGTTGAGAACCACTGCTCTTGGTTATGACCGAAATATCATTTGAGCTTCAAAGCCTCTCCAAGTAACCCTGGAGGGGTGGTAGTGACCCTTTAAGAGGGGGAGGAGGGGGAAGAGAGTGTGAGGGAGATGTCCTTATTATAATAATTAGCCTGTTGGAAGTACAGGAGAAGAATGGGTTCTTTCAATATTACACTGCAAAGTAAGCGGTGCTGAGAACTAGAGGGAAATACAAGAGTGAACTGACAGCTATATTCATCTCATTTCAAGATAAATGGTGGGGAATCAGAAAAACTCAGTTTCTCTCCAAAATTCAATTAGAAAGGAAGTATACCAAGGACCTTACACAGAGGCCATAGAAAAGCACAAAACAAACAAGCTACCATGGAGACCTTTTAACAAGAAACATTTTTTTAAAAGGACACCTATCACGAAATGTTGGAATCTGCATTTAGATACAGAGTAAACCTGAGCCTCTGCAGTGAGCATCATCCTCAGCAGAAGTTAAGGAAAGGTTCCTCTCCTCTACTAGTAGAGTAGAAAGTGTCCCACAGTGAACAGAGTGGTAAGCACAGGGCTCCCTATTAGTCTGGCCGCTCTGGAGAGGCACACAAGCACCACAAGGTTGCTCAACCCAGCAGGACAAGCAATGGGCATAAGGTCAGGAGATGAGCACTAGGAAGTCCTTAAAGCCAACGGGACTTTAAGGACTTTCGTAAAGATGAGGGAGACACAAGCGCGGCCAGAGCCAGGGGCTTGCATTCTAAAGCACTGAGCCTGGGAAGCTGCTGCACTCTGCCCTGTATGCAAGGCCTGGAGATCCCTTGCACTGGTGTTAACTCCAACGACACTCCAGAAATCATACCAGGAACCTTCATGTTCACAAAACTAGTTACTGTGTTTCAAACACTCTAATTTCTTTCTCTGAAACATATGTTGTAACCTTCCATCTCTTACACACAGAGCTGTAAATCCTATGAGAGATGCTAGGTATGACATTGTGAAGATGGGCCTAGCAACATATTATGGAGGGAATCATAGACGTTACCAAATGCCAATGAAGAGATACACAAATCAGAAATATTTCTGTTAGTTGTTTAATTTTAAATTATATTATTATTATCATCATATGTGCATGTGCAAGGGCACATGCCAACTCATGCCACAGTGCATGTGTGGAGGTCAAAAAACAACTTTTAGGAGTTGGTCCTCTCCCTTCCAGTGTGAGCTCCCAAGACTCAACTCGGTCATTTTTTCAGTCTACCTCTAAATACTTCCATAAAAGTATTCTTACATAGTTCATAAAGATTTCCAAATTTTCCCCCAAGACATATGATACTGGGAAACAGGACATATACCTATCACCACTACTTTAAAAATATTTCACTGGTAAAATTAAGACAGCCAAAGCTCTTTTAAGTGGAGAAAAGGCCCTCCCTGGCCTTGGCCTTGTTCTGTGGGATTCCCCACAACTGGGTCCCAGTGTGCATTAGAAGAAGATGAATAGCAGGAAGGGAGACCTGTTTGAGAAATATGCAACTCTAAGATGCCAGGGAGACTAGCTGGACTTCTTTCAATGGCAAACTCCTTCGAATAAGTACCTCAGTCACTCACTCCTACAGCACAACTGGGAGATGGGGGTGAGAGAAGGACACAGACAGAACAGATGGACTTTAGTAGGGAGAAAAGGGAAATTCTGGAAATGAGTCAATCTAACAACAAAATGATCCTTGAGAGGAAAGGGTCTCAGTGAAGAACTGTCTAAGAAATATTCTCCCAGGTAGTATTAAACATGAACCACCCCCTACACACACACACACACACACACACACACACACACGCACGCACGCACGCACGCACGCACGCACGCACGCACACGTGCGCACACATAACCCAAGCTAGCCACTTTACAAGCATAGCTTCCAAGGAAGCTCAGCACTTGGGACAGGTTCAGCTCGACCAATGGCCATGACCCTTCACTTCAACCCACACCCATGCCCCCAGTTGGTGGACAGTACTGGTACTCCATGTTGACATTTCTAATGTGAGAGTCTGAAATGTAATCTGTTCCACCCAGTCATCTGTTCATAGGAGGAGGAATGAGGCACCTGGGTCCTTTTTCCATGCTAGCTCTAGGATGCCAGTATTCAACACTACAGCTAGATACTATGGACTGACTCATCTTCTACAAATAACTTCTGGTTTGACTGATTAACCTGAGATCCTCTGAAAGCTTCTTTTTTAAAAAGTGGGCTCACAGAAGTCAACCCTTCAAAAGAAAAGAAAACACCTCCTGCCTTCTGCTACATAGCCCAGAATGTTTTTAATTAACAGGTGGGAGAAGAAGATGACTCATCTAGTGAAGGTCCCTGCTGCCAAGCTTCAATTTGATCCCTGGACTCATAGTAGAGAGAAGGAGAACTGACTCCTATCTACAAATTGCCCTCTGACCTACACACACACAAATCAAAAATTCTAAGCCAACAAAAACTGAAATTATTTCATAAATAGCATAGAAAAATTGTTTCAATGACAAGCGGAGGAAATTAGTTTAGCTTAATACTTTTTGTTTTATGCATTAAAGGATTAAGTCAAAGAGGCCAAGGACTGCTCTTGCAAGGGTGACAAAATGAACACTCTATTCCATAGTTTGCAGTAGTTTCACAGCCAAGTTCACTGAGGCTAAAAGAAGTGCCAGACCAAGATCAGAGAGGTCAGAAAAGGCCAGATCTTCCCTTCTCACCTACCCTCCCCCAAGATCTGTCTTATGAATCTTTCCAAAGGCTTGATTCCCTATAAGTGACTCTGGAGGATTTTAAAGTATCACTTTTCTGAGGGAGCGAGACCTGTGTTCTCATTCTCCCCATGTAGGACTGAGCCAAAAAGGACCTCACCCACTCTTCAGCAGAAACCATGGGACTGACTCACCTAAAAGCAAAACATGTAGCCTTCTCCATTCACCATGCAGAGACTGCTGGGTACTTCTGATCTACAATTATACACAGCTAAATTCATTTCTAAAATACTGTTGTCTAGTTTTTTAAAAAATAAAACAAAAAAAGACACACATAGAAATCAGGAACTTCTCAGAAACAAGGAATTCATGCAATTTTCAGCCAAATGGAACTAATTCATCCTGAGTGAGCTAACCCAGACTCAGAAGGATGCAAATGACATCTATTCACTTATAATCTGATTTTAGCCATATAGTACAGGATAACTATACTACAACCAATGCACCAAAGGGAACAGGAACATAGACTTTGTTACCTGTCAATGAGACACTTTGCCCTAGTGGTGCCGCCTTGTAGTCCCCCAGTGTATGAGGAGGCTCTTGGCCCTATATGACTGCTGAACTGGGGTAGGGGACTGATATGTAGGGACACTCCACTCCGGAGGCGTGGGATGGAAGAGATAGGGGGTAGAGGGTGGGAGGGCAGGACTGGGAGGGATGGAAAGAGGGCACTGTGATGAAGATGTAACCTGAAGTAATAAATAAACATTAAAAAATGTTAATTGCTTTAAAAAAATCAGGAACTTCATATCAAAGCTTTGTTTAATTTACACAATCAGGATTCCTAAAGAAATCAGAATTTAAAAATATATAATCCTTTCTTTTTTTCAACTTTAGTCTTGAAAAGCACTATTCATATTCAAATATTTGGCTATTTATTGTCTAACATTCCACTTTGCTATATATAACCCTCCAAATTTGATGTTTTCACCAGTATATCTGAAAGGTGCTTTGACTTACTACATCATTGTTAGCTTTTGCCTTTTTTCCAACACTCTGGCGTGCTGGGGCTATACAGACTGTACCCCATGCACTCAAGGTGCACCCCCTCCAAAAAAAAAAACAACCCTTAAAACAAAACAATAAAAAAGCAGAGGTGATGAGCTAGAGAGATGGCTCAGCAGTTAAGAGCACTGGCTGTTCTTTGTTCTATTACTATAAAAACTTCATATGACTATTATCACATTGGAACATGATATTTAGGGCATCTTTGTTCCAGAAGTCATGGTAACCCATACTTGGGCTCTAGAACAAACTATCTCTTACCTCCTTTGGGTGAGGGCTGTGTTTGTTTCTGTGTAGACATTACTAAGACCAAAGGTGAGAAAGCCATCCATCCAACTTTTCCTGTCTGTCCAGGCACCTCCAAGCTTTGTTAATTCCCTTCCAAACATCTCAGGGTCCTTCACTTCTACAACTCTAATAAAGTCTAAAAGCCAAAATTTATTTTTAAGAGGCATACCTCCTAAAATGGGATATCACTGGTATCTGTAATTCAAAGGGTCTTTTTGCTTTGTTTTGTTTTTAATTTGAAGCAAGACAGTCAACAGAAGGTTTCTTGGTTATGACAATGCTTAACCATTCATTTAGTTACAACAGTTCAGGTGCTATTGTTAATGTAATCTCAATTTTGCTCAAAACAACAGCACAGTATGCACAAATAGTTTCCCTGCTCTTCTTAGAAGATACAAGCCCAAAGAGGAGCCTGCTGGGAGGATGGGGACTACATTGCTAGCACTTCCTACTTAAACTGTGCACTTCCCCACAGCAGTAGTCAATACTCAACCAACACAACCATTCTAAGAATGGAAGCCACTTGCAACCAACACAAGCACTCTAAGAATGGAAAACATAAAATCACCTCTCTGCCTCTCAATTGGCTTCAAAGTGTCATTACTTCAAGTAAACAGGATATCTTTTCCCCCATTCTTAGTTATTCCCCAAAGCATCTCAATCTTACAGTGTATAATTTAATTCACCCTAGACTTGCACCCGGCTGTAAATACAGCTTTTCCCTTCCCTGCCTCCTAACCCTGAGCAAGCCTCAATTCTTTGCTATTTCTAGGTACATCATCATCACATGTGTCTCCAGTTGAACATGACAAATCCCCTGCCTGTTAGGTGACCCATACTATACCTAAGATTTTCCACCATTATCCATAGTCATTTCATGCCTGTCTCCTCCACTAAAAGATGTAACCTGAAAGATACTACTTCAGAACCTATAGAGAACATACTGTCTTGTAGCCTCCCATGAAGGGTCAACAGTTTAAATGGTATTGGTTCCTTGGATGTTAGAAAGGGAGAGAGAGGGGATAGGTCAGTGGTGATAATACTGAGTAATTTCTTTTTAACTCCCTTACAAGACAAATCAGAAGACTAAGATAAATATTACAAATGCAAACAATATCTGAAACCCAGAAAGCTAGAAATATATTTTTGTTCTAAAGTTAAGGAATGATAACTATGACCACTTAATAAATAGTCATCATTACCTCTGAAGTAATGTATCACCAGAACTTACATTATCATAACCAGCTTCCATATCTTAAAGGACTGTATCACACAGGTTCATGCCATAAGCACACACATAACCATTATTCTTCAAAGGTATTTCCCACATTTTGCTCTTGTGGGTCTACAGTTAATTCTTCCTTAAGGTCAGAGCAGAAGAGCTGTCAAGCCACCGGAGAGTTCAAAAGAGAACACACAAAGGCCTGCTCCTCCCTTGGACATCTATAAACTTATTTTTAGAGCCAGGCTCTCTAATCCACTCACCTCTACGCTTGTTTGTTTGTTTGTTTATTTGTTTTAAGGTTTTTGAGACAGGATTTCTCTAACAACCCTGGCTGTCCTGGAACTCACTCTGTAGACCAGGCTGGCTGGCCTTAAACTCACAGAGATCTGCGTGCCTCTGCTTCTGCCTCTGAAGTGCTGGGATTAAAGGCGTGTGCCACCATGCCTGGCAATTACAGACAGCAGTGAATTGCCATGTGAGTGCTGGGATGTGAACCCAGGTCCATTGGAAGGAACAGCCAGTGATTTTAACCGCTGAGCCATCTCTCTGGCCCCTCACCTCAGCATTAGGAAGATTGAGAACCACTGGTGTTATACATTAGTAGATGAGTAGGATAAATGGTTATCAAAACGGAAAAAGCATCAGCCCTAGGACAGGAAGTCCTACAAAGGAAGAGATACTGGTACCCTTTGTTTCTTAATTACCATAGGATGGATTGTTCAAACTGCTCTGAACTGGCAAGAGTTCTTTGCTGTGCTGTGCTTTGCTGCTGGCTGATATGGCTAGGCAACAACACTGGCTACTCACTGTGCAGTTAATTTTTTTTTTTGTTTTGTTTTTCGAGACAGGGTTTCTCTGTGTATCCTTGGCTGTCCTGGACTCACTTTGTAGACCAGGCTGGCCTTGAACTCACAAAGATCCGCCTGCCTCTGCCTCCCAAGTGCTGGGATTAAAGGCGTGCGCCACCACCGCCCGGCTGTGCAGTTAATTTAATAAATATCTACAAGACTGCTTCCCACTGCTCCAAAACCAGTATCATATTTAGGAAGTTGGGTCTTGGAATACCAGACCAATCCCAGGGCACAGAAACATGTCCAATGAACTCTTTGGCCTCTGGATTGCATCTGTATTTCAGCCTGAAACATTTTCTTCAAAGTCATCTATTTCCTTCCACAAGCCTTGGGATTTGTTAAATCAAATAACAAATAAGAGAACAAAGATACTGCTGCTTAAACAAAAAGCCCCTTGGGGCTCCTGAAGCCAATAGTCTATAAGCCATCTTCCAACAACACTATACATGGCAAATATAGAGCAACAGACATTTCATCAAACTTTGTGAAATACCTATATTTCACAGAGTATCTTCCTTCCTATCTCACCAACACTAAGTGCCATGCCTAATAATAAAATCCTGGTGCAAAGCACAAAACAGATAGCCTTAGTGTGTTGTTATGGCTTTCCAACATGCACCACCTCTAACCTGGCTCCTATTTCCAATGGTGCCTTCTTTGTTTCAATATTCCTGCTCTGATGACATTTCCCTTTCTCTCTACTATTTGGACCCTGCAGTACTTCAAGGTCATTTTTCAAGACTCAACTAACTAGGCTAACTGCTACAAACTATGTCTTCCTGGTGGTATTCCTCCCTTTAGTAAATGCAGCAAGTCCACCAAGCACTGCCCAGAGCTAGGTGAAAGTTCCAAAAGCATGCAAAGACTTTCACGTTTCTAACTGTTCTCCTAATCTCCTCTAAAGATTATTTCCCATAGAAATCTGACCCTAACTCTCCACACCAACTGTATCCAAACTGAACACATACTTCAAATCACAGGACACACACTAGCTTCTCCATTCACATTCTTTTCTACACTTCTAACTCATGCTAGGTTTTTTATTTATTTTAATCAGCATCATATAGCACAGTACCTTTGTACTTTGTGCTATCTCAGAAGGCAGAAGTTTAGCCATATTTTACAAACAGCTCTAAGAAGTTACATAATCTGTTCTACACCTACCCAAGAGTGAAGAGACTCATTCCATAGTCTGTCTGTCTGTCTGTTTGTCTTTTGAGACAGGGTTTCTATGTGTTTCATCCCTAGCTGTCTTGGACTCGTTTTGTAGACGAAGGTTGGCCTCGAACTCACAGAGATCTGCCTGCCTCCCAAGTGGTGGGATTAAAGGCGTATAACACACCTGGCCTCGATCCATGTTCTTAACAACCAACTAAATTATCTTCAGAGAACAAGATTTCAAGACTTCTGATCCACAATTCGTTGCATTCTAATTTCTGGCTTCAGCCATGGGTTCTCATATTTATGTTAATTAAATCCATTTAAGCCAAAACTAACTGTAAGTAACAATCATCAAATATTCCTCATAAAAAACAGTCTTCACAATCACCAAAGTCACAACAATCAAGAACTATTGAGAAGTTGACAGGCTACAATACATGCCGGGTTGTGGGTGTACTCTGTGATCCCCAGCACCAGAGACAGAGGGCAAAGAGGGGAGAGGGAGTAGAGGGACCAGAGATATGGGAGAGTGGAGGAGTGGGGAAGAAAGGAGGAAGGTAATATATTTTGATAACTGCTGGTGCTAAGCAACAGAAACACTTACACACTTTCAAATTTTGTGTACTAAACATTTAAAATAAAGTTGCTCCTTGAGGAAAATTTGCTAAAAGTCACTCTCTTTCTTGCCCTCTACAGTCTCCCACCAGAAACCAGTCCAATCTGAGCTCATGCATCCTTCAAGTATTAGCTCCATACACACATTAATAACAGAAAAGGTCTGTCTTATCTGGTGATCAACATAAACTAAATGGTCCAAAAAGCACCTTCCATCACTGACCCTGAATCTGGCTTTCTTTGCCACGTGGAAAACCAAACCTTCACAATTGATTGTGTCACTGGGGTGTGAGAATCACAGGGAAAGCAAGGCTGCTGTAGCCAAGTGTCTTAGTTTCAGTTTTATTGCTGTGAACAGACCCCATGACCACAGCAACTCTTAAAAAGGGAAATGTTTAATTGGAGCTGGCTTACAATTCAGAGGTTTAGTCCATTATTGTCATGGAAGGAAACATGGTGGCACGTAGGTAGACGTGATGCTGGAGAAGAAGCTGAGAGTTCTGCATCCAGATGTCAAGGCAGCAGGAAGAGAGAATGAGACACTGGGCCTGGCTTGAGCATTTGAAACCTCACAGTGACATACCTCCTCCAAAAAGACCACACCTCCTAATAGTGTCAGTCCCTTTGAGCCTTTGGGGGCCATTTTCATTCAAACCACCCACATCACATCAAACTGCCTTCACACCTGACATACCTTTTTATTTTATGAGTAATTTACAGTGTTCCACAGAAACAACTAACAAAGAGGGGTCAACCACCAGAAATTACAAGAACCAGATTGAAGGAAACAGAATGAAGGAAAAGCCTCACCCCCATCCTCCAAGATGTAGAAATGGAGGCTAATCCCAGTGTTCCAACTGAAAGGAAGTAAAAAATCATGAAGTGTTTAGAAACCTAGCATGCTAATAAAAAAAAAAATACACATTGTGCTAATGGAAGATGTACTTAAAGTGTTTGTACTGAGATCAGATTAAAATACAGCTTCAATATTACTGCCAGAGTTGCTTATTGGTACAACCATGCTCATTAAGTGAATACATTCTACCAGGTACATCCAACAGGGGTACAGAAATTAAAGTATTTCCTCTTGATGCTGTAAGACAGGTGTTAACACTAAGCCTGGGTCAAGACATCTAGGAATTCAGATAAAACTTTCCCCACAGGCTGGAGTAACCAAAAAGTGGTAACACTGAGCTAAATAAGAAGATTCAAGGTCAGCAAGGCAGCATTCAAGCCCCCACTACAGAAGTGGCCTCTACCACTAGTGTCATCTGAACTCCAGTGGACTTGAACAAGATTTCCATTCTAAAATACCGAGTACTACCTATATGCCCACACTGAAGCCAGGCGTAGAGATTCAACTTCACTGCAGTAGCTTTTCAAGTGTGGGAAAACAGCTATTTGATCTATGGCTTCTGGTGAACAGTGCTAAATGAGGAAGCTACAAGAGGCATGCCATTCTTTCAAACAGTAGTCACAGCAGGAAAGCAAAGCAAGGGGAGCTCACCCACCAGAAAGGTTTGGTTAAATGTTAGTCTTCCCAATCTCATCCACTGAAGTCAAACAATTAACATCAACAACTACACCTTCCAAAGCCAATGGCATGTTAAAAATGAAATAGAGCTTACTGCCTTTGAATGTTGGGTACTCTTTAACACTATTTCATTTAACAAGATTGCTAAACATTATAAACAAGAATGAAGCTACAGAACAACAGCATATACAATGCCCTACATCCTGAGGCTTATCCTATAAATGGTGGCACAGGGGGGGTGAAGTTCTGACTAACTCCAGGTGGGGATCAAGAGAAAAATATCTAAAGACTGAAATCTTTAAACGGGTCTTTGTAGTGGTTTGAATGAAAATGACCCCCAGAGGCTCAAATTGACTGGCACTATTACGAGTTGTGGCTTTGTTGGAGTAGAAGTGGTCTTGTTGGAGGAAGTGTGTCACTGTGAGTAGGCTTTGAGGTCTCATGCCCAGTTGAAGCCTACTTGCTACCTGTGGATCAAGGCACAGAACTCTCAGCTCCTTCTCTGGTACCATGTCTGACTGACTATATGCAGCCATGTTTCCTGCCATGATGAACTATAAGCCAGACAATTAAATGTTTTCCTTTATAAGAGTTGCTGTGCTCATGATGCCTTGTCACAGCAATAGAAACCGTAACTAAGTCTTTCAAAGACAAAAGAAAGAAAAATCTTAGTGCATTTTAACAATTTAAATGTAAGCTCTGAGAACTCTTATCACTAAAAACAGTATTTAAAAAAAAAAAATCCCCCTGGACTGAAGTTAGGACCTCCAATATACTAGGCCAGAGTCTTACCACCGCAATACAGCTCCTGTCCACATTTAGTTTTTACTTTGAGACTTGGTCTCATAATATTACCCAGGATAGCCTTGGGTACTTCTGTGTAACCCAGAACTTGAACTTGAACTTGTGATTCTCCTGGGTCAATCTTCCAAGTAACAAAAATTATAGGCTATACCACCAGGTCTATTTTTGAACTTCCTAATCACAAGTGCATATTACACATCATTTTTTATGTCTTAAAGTTCAGTTTCTCCATTGTGCATAACTAAAACATTGCAAAAAATAAAAAAAAAGTTTGGTTTTTTTTGTTGTTTTTTGTTTTTTCAAGACAGGGTTTCTCTGTGTAACAAACCCTGTAACTCAGAGATCCACCTGCCTCTGCCTCCCAAGTGCTGGGATTAATGCCACCACACTCAGCCCCCCCCCAAAAAAAAAAAAAAAACCTTTTTCATCCAAATGGTTCCTAGCCAAGAAATTTCAGGCTTTGCTCAAAATAAGAATCTAGAAAAATCTATGACAAGGGTAAATACCTAAAACTCAGCAAGAGAAGATAAGTTTTAAACAATACATGAAGGACTACTTCAAAAAGCTTTCACTACTTAAAATATGGCTCAGCAGTAGAGTGTTTGCTAAACTTGTGAAAGGCCTTGGGTTTGATCTCCAGCAAAGCCAAAACAACAACAAACAAATAACCAAGGAGGAGGAAAGCAATTATTCAAAAAATATCACTCCAATGTGATATACATATATTCATGATAACAAACTTATTTTGAGAAATACAGTATTCTGAAGTTCAAACCTTACAGCTAAAATTCAGATTCTCAAAATATATGCCTGAAAGCTGGGCACTTACGATCTGTCCACACAACTAGCACACCCAAAAAAAAGGGGGGGGGGGGGCTGGTTCAATTTAGAAAGTGCTTGCCATGCAAGCATCCATCAGGACCTGTGTTTATCTGTATCCCATAAAAACCCTGTGTACAAAGTGGGATGTGGTGGTACACACCTGCAGACCCAAAATAGCATAGTAGAGAAAGACAGATCCCAAGGGTGGGGATCAGCAAGGTCCCCACCGCACCTGGGAAACAAGATTACTTGATCAGGGTAAAGAATGGGCTCTGACACAACCTCCCTAATGACACATAGAAGAGCTGATCAAACACCATGTCCTTCCATAGTTCAGTCACTTGTGACAAACCTCCCAATGTCCTTGCTCTCATTTCACTACTTGGAAAAGTTTAAGAAGGATGAGTTTTGCTGGGAAAAGCTCAAGCAACGTGGGAGGTACCTAGAAGGGAAATGGAACCCCTAACAAACAGCCAGGTGAGTAAGCCAGAGCTGTAGGGCTGGCCTCGGGGCTGGTACACAATCCTTTTTGTGCTGACTGCAAGCTACTGGAGTCTGCCTTACTGGGCAACTATACTCTCTTCTCTGGAATTCACCTCTAACTTCTAATTGGAGGTCTTTCAGTTTTTTAATCTTTCAGTCTCTCATACCTAAATGTAAATATTTGACCTGCAGTTTTGAAGTTTGAATGTAACAACTACAAAACCTACTTTATGGAAGAAAAAATTTCACAAACTTTATGTGTTCCAGTCTGATTCCTTCTCAACTGATTCCTAATACATAGCAGGTCCTTTGTGAAGCAAGCTGTCTTTAATATTTATTGTTTACTCTTTTAATTTGGACAATGAGATGGTAAGAAAATGTAAGATCTATTTAAATGTTACTAAGCTATTAAAGTTAGTAAAAAATTTTTGAAAATGAGCTAGAAGCAGTGAGGAAATGCTAGCTGGTGCCTGTACAGCCAGGCCTGATGAATCTAAGGTAAGAATGATGTACTTCAGGCCAGCTTGGGTTAAACAACAAAATATGGTCTCAAAGGACAACATTCATGAGCATGTGGTAAAGCAGGCTGAAGATGGTATGGCACAAACCAACTTCATATGCATAAACAATCAGTATGGCCAAAGCTGGAGGATAAAACAAATATCAGAGGGACAAGTCTTTAGGACCTGGAATAAGGCAGTGTCTTCTTAAACGGGGTTAGGCCAATAACAACAAAAGGAAAAGGTCAACTGGCACACCACATTTCAAATTTCTAGTTCACAAGGCATGAGAAGGCACCTCAGAGAGAAGACTCCAGTGAACTGTTTCATGAAGGACTTTGTATCTAGAATATATAAAGAAGGACTACAACTCCATAATAAAGAAGTAACTTTAAAATGCAACCAGGTACTCCACACAGCATGCAAAGGGTCAGGGAACACAGCAAGGAATGTTCAGTGCCGTTTACCAGAGACTCTCTGACCCAAAATGCCCATCAGCACACACAGTAAAGAATAGGAGTATGGGAGAACAAAACCTAGATCCAGCTGGTATGGGTAGAGTGGACCCCATGCTGGTGGTTCAATCCTTACAAAGTTGACTATGTAACTGACAGGTGTCAAGCTTTCAAAAACATGAAAATATACACCAAGGTGTATGTTCTGTATGCACTACAATAATAACTCAATTTAAATTCCAGGTGTGGCCGCACATGATAGCACACACCTTTACACCCAGCATTCAGGAGCCAGAACATATCTATGAGTTTTAGGCCAGTCTAGTCTACACAACAAATTCCAGGCTAACCAGGGTTATATGTAAGACTATCTCAAACATAAATAATGTAAGATAATATAAATAAATTCTAGGTAGCTAAGAAAAAGTATACACCCCTATTCTACTCCAAGTGGATGATGAGCATCAAAGAATCTCCAATTGGAGATGGTTGAATTAGTGGCAAGCCTGTCACTTGACAAGAAAAATCCCTTGCTTCAACTGTAGACAGAATGCTGTCCAAAAAGGACAAAACTTGGAAGCAGGTATGTCGACAGCCTAGCTCTGCCAAGACAGGGTAGGCGAGTCTTTCATAACCCCTGCTCTACAATCAATGTCTGTCAGAACAATGGGGCCAAATGGCTGAAGATTGATGCTGTAATGTACGGAGAGAAATTGGGAACTGTTCAGGTAGCCAGTTGTATGTCATTTCTTAGTTTTGGAAGCTGCTGGCCCTGCACTTTCTGTATAATCAATATATTTATCCCTCTCAGGTCTCTGATGTGGTTGAAGACTAGATAGCTATAGTGTCATAGCTAAATTTTGAGTTGTTTAGGATTTAAGAGGGTGTTCCGGATCTAAGAAGATTTTCTTTTTTAATTGTGATGCAAGTTAGGATGGGAGCTGAGTTGGATATGGATCTTTAAACTCATGGAGATGGTTGCATAGTAGAATTTTAAAGCCAGTTGCCAAATAAGTATGGACTGGACATTGGGAATGTATGCTCAGCCTTATAATTCTTATACTTGTAGCCTAATTACTTTTTTTTTTTGTATTTGTTGTTGTAAGAAAAGAGCCATTTGTTGGACTGAAAGGGGAGCTGTTGGGGGGGGGGGGAGATAGACCTTAAACTTTAAAACAAAAGGAAGCAAATGGGGGTGAGGAGGAAGAGGGTGGGAGGGTGGGACCAGATGGGGGAGTAGGGAGGGGATTGTGATTGAGATGTAACTTGAAGGAAAAAAAAATATACATAATGTGGAGGAGAAATGCTGGCAATTGTCTTTGTGATAATTAAAATAGCTCCTTAAAGTATTCAATTTTTACACTTTAGAATTTAAACACTTTTTTAATTAATTATTTTTATTTTATGTGCACGGGTGTTTTGCCTGCAGGTGTATCTGTGTGCTCAGAACTCCAGGATCTGGAGTTACAGATTGTGGTGGGCTGTCAAGTGGGTGTTGGGAATTGAATCCAGGTCCTCTACACCAGTGCTCTTAACCACCGAGCCCATCTCTTCAGCCCCTTAGACTTTCAAGTTTAGAAGTAAAGAAACTATCCTTCAGGCTGGTGGGAAGGCTCAACAGGTAAAGGTGCTTACCATCAAGCCTGATAACCTGATTTTGACCCCTGCAGCCCAAATGGTGGAAGGAGAGCAGACTTCCTTGAGGTGACCTCTGACTTCAGGTATGCTGTACACACACACACACACCACGCTCGTGCACACACAAATGTAATTTTAAAAATTGAATGATTTTTATCATAATTACTCTTCAAATTGACATTTTATATTTACATAATCAGCTTGAAAAGAATGGCTGTACAGGAAGTATGGAGTCGTCAACAGTTGTAGTGGTCTAACAAAACTGAAATGCCTGCACACCCACGGAGGGAGGAACGCTCGCTGAAGCACAGCTGGCTCCAACCAATGCGAACAAGTTACTAGGAGCTCTGAATGCTGCCCAGGACCACACTCAGAGCTATTACACTTCAGGGTCATCTCAAGATTATCCTTTGGAGAATAAAACATGTAACATTAAAGATACAGCAATCACTTGCCAGAAGTTCAGTTATAAAATTAAGGGTCAAGTGTCCTGGAGCTGCAGTCACTGGGCTCATGAGCCACACTCACTTTCATTCTGTTTACATTCAACTCAAATTTTACTTTAAATGTTATCACTTCCTTTTTATTTGTTTATTTGATATTTATACATGTTTACCTGCATGCCTATTTGTACACTGTGTGCATGCCTGGTGCCCTAGAAGGCCAGAGGAGTACACTGGGTCCTCAGAACTAGAGCAAAAGACAGTAGATATGTGACATACAGATATGTAGACACGTGGGTACTGGGAGTTAAGCCCGGTCCTCTCCAAGAGCAGCAAGTGCTTTTGCCCACTGAGATGTCTCTCCAGCCCAAAGACACTATCACTTTTTACCTACTGAAAGTTTGCCTTTGCTGACAAAAAAAAGGTGTGGGTTAACAAGTTATGGGGATTCGCAGGCCCACAGTTCAGGGAGGAAAACAAGCCAATGTGGAAATGTTGTAACTGCTGTAAAAATTAATGAAGTTACATACAAGTTTTACAACTCTTCTTCATAAAAATCATCACATGACAAATCAAAAAGTGAAAAGGTATTTAATCTTCCTTCTAAGAGAAAGCAAATTAAGATTCACTGAGGGGATGGACATATAACTCGGTTGGCAGGGTGCTTGCCTGGTGTGTGCCGAGTTTCATCTTCAGGACCATATAGACAGGGCATGCCTATAATCCCCACACTCAGGATGTGGTGGCAGGACCATGAATTCAATGTCTTCCTTAGCTGCATAAGGAATTCTAGACAAGCCTGAGCCAGAAGCCTCATTAAAAAGGGGAGGAAAAAACAGGATTTCACTAAGAACTTTTAAAGCATTTTACATGATTCTCCAGTGTAGAGCTGAGCATAATGAATTACAGGCATTCAAGCTTCCGGATCACTGGAAGAAAGAAACAACAGACTAAATTTATGCCAGGGGCTGGAGGTGTGACTGGATCAGCAGTTACACAGCTCTTCTCAGCATTGTGTACCCTGCTTTCTTTGGGGAATGATCCTACCTTCATCTTCCAGGTTAGTAAACATCAGGGTCACATGTACACACTACTTGCATGTGGAGTGCCAATCATGGAATTTCCAAGGAGAAAGCCCCAGAGAGACAAATTCAAAAGCACATATTTTTATTTTGATTAAAATTTCACTGATTTTATCCTCCAAAATATGCTCACACTAACTAAAATAACTTGTTTCCAATGTTATTTATGGCAATATTTTCAAAAGGAATGAAACAACCTGTTGTGAAATAATATGGGCCTGGCAATATCACAATATCTAGTTCAAAAAATAAAAATAAAGAAGTTTTTAGTTGCACTTAAGGGCCTGATCCTAACATACTGTAAAGCTAAAAGGGGGAAGGGCTAATGAGCAAAGCTATAATAAAGGATGTTTTAAAGGATGGAAGTCATGAAAGAGGAAAGCTAATTTTCTTTCTGGCTTTAACCCTATAACACATTTTTTTTTTTTAATTTCTGTGGTGGACAAGTGCATACAAATATCTCTGAAAATGAAACTGTAAAATCCAATGTGAAGTTCCACAGTTTTAAAATAACTGTTCTAACTGTATAGAAACTCACTAAGATATATAGACTTTGTGTCTGGCTAATCTCTCACTAATGTTTTTGTTTTGTTTTTCAAGATCCTTACAACAAAGCTTTAACTGGGGAAAAAAACCTGAAAAAGCATTTTCCATTTTTATATGTGACACTATCACCTCTGGAAGGACTCTCAACAACTGGTACTGCTTGCTGCAGGGAGAAGACTCATTCTGCAAACTGGTGTAGAAGCCCCCTTTACTGCCTGTATCTTTTTATATATTTTTTTTATTTGAACTATGGAAAAATATTCAAGTGTTCTAAAAAACTAAGCTTAATACTAGTCACTTACAAGAGAAGCAAAGCAGAGAGATGGTCATATCTTCAACTCATCAAAAGGGTGTTTAGAAACCACCTGAACCAAAGGCTTCAGAAAATACGCTCAGAACACTTCAGATTCCATGAGGGACCCATAGCAAGGAATTTTTTTTTTTTTTTTTTTTTTGAGACAGGGTTTTTCTGTGTAACAGCCCTGGCTGTCCTGGACTCACTTTGTAGACCAGGCTGGCCTCAAACTCACAGTGATCCGCCTGCCTCTGCCTCCCAAGTGCTGGGATTAAAGGCGTTTGCCACCACGCCTGGCTGCCATGGCAAGGAATCTTAAGACCACTTAATGTGACAGAGCCTAAAGTGTGAGAGTATATAAGGAATCAGAGAATGGACATGCACAGTGTTGTTACCCTGGAATCAGTAAGTATAAAGGGAAGGCTATTTTCATACGTGTTGAAAGGTAGCTAACCATTCACTGTAAGGTTCTTGACATCCTCCCTTCTAAATGGTACAGGAGCACAAGAAGAATCTGAAAGCAAATCTACCTTTGCCAATAATTACTAATTATGGCCTTGAACACAATACTTTCCACACTCAATACTTCCCATGCACAATATTTTCCAGCCTCACACTGCATTTATATAAAACACAGAGATTACTCCCACTCCCGGTGTCTTGGTGGGAAGAAGGACGGACAACACAAGCAAGCACAATTCCAATACAGGGAAGATTCCTTGTCTACTACCATGTACAGTCTAGTAGAACAGGAAATAATTTAAACAACATATAAAAGCACTCAAGGGGTTAACTCAAGAACATCACTGAAAACCCAGTAACAGTGGAGCTTCAAGCAGTGGCTTTGGCTGATTTGCAAGCCAGTGCTGTTTACTATGAACAGACTATATTTGGGTGAGACACACACACACACACACACACACACACACACACACACACACACACACAC
>CAJQZJ010033081.1:3066497-3105056 GCA_907164525.1 Lophiomys imhausi | reverse complement strand
GAGCAGGGAGGGGATTGTGATTGAGATGTAACTTGAAGAAATAAAAATAAATTATTTTAAAAATGCAAAAAAAAAAAAACAAGTGGGAAGAGACAGCTAAAGCAGGAATGCAGTACTGAAGGTCTGTGGTTTCCAGACCGCTGATTTTACAACAAAGGAACTACATAGAGTTTGCACTGCAGTCCCGAAAATAGCTCATATTGTCCCTCACCTGCTGGCAAAAACATAAGACAGATAGATTGTCAAGGTAAGTAACTGAAGATGACCCACCAGTCAGGACTCAGCCAGCCACTGACCTGACCTCTCTTCCTTGGGTTTTCTTTATTTCAATGAACTACTGTGTCCTTCCTCTTTTTCTTCAATTAACTAGATTCTGTTGCTTGCCAACAAAAAAAAAAAAAAAGAAGAAAAAAGAAAAAGAAAAAAAAACTGAGAATGTAAAAACTCAAATGTGATGGAGACCAATGAAGTCACAGCACAGCAACAAGTACAGAGCATGCTGAGAGCAGGCAGGCCTACTGGGAGACAAAGAACCAATGTAATGTCAAACAGTAGACTTGGAGGCCTAACACTGCTGCTGCTAAAAGAACACAGATAATGTAGGTCCCTAAGAAGACAGTTCCAGAACAAAAGAAGACTAGTCACGAACCGATAAAGGGAATGCATCAGCTAGGACTGCACATATCTTCCAGCTGTGACATCCTTCTTATCCTCCATAACAGGTTTATCTGTATACTTCTATAGGGGGGAAAAAAACCTACATCCCAAAAGAAAACACTCATGTTTATTAAATGGCAGTGTCTACTAGCTGGCATATAACAAAACAAACAGTAACAGACTGGTTCTAATTATTAAATACATCACTCCTAATGCATCTCGGCTCTTTATATGTATTTCTATACGCCTCAAAATTTAGCTATTTGTGTGTGTCTGTAAAAGTAATTTTTTAAAGGTTTATGACAGGATTTCTCGGTGGAAAAGCCCTGGCTGTCCTGGACTCACTCTGTAGACCAGGCTAGCCTTGAACTCACAGAGATCTGATTGCCTCTGCCTCCTGAGTGTTGGGATTAAAAGCGTGCACCACCATGCCTGGCCCTGTAAATGTAATTATTTTCCTGATCTAATTGTTGTTTTAGAGGCTTACTGGCTCTAACCTAGGTCTGCTAACCTAGGTCTAGTCCTTGAAGCTTCTAGCCTCTGTATAATCTTATCTATGCCTAGAATATTTTCAGCGTCTGAGACTTCTAAATAAGTTCACCCTTTCTAACTCTTTCTGGACTCTGGCTGAGTCACTGAGTGAACCTCAAATTCCTCTCTAAGATGACTGATTCAATCCCGAGTCTCTCTGGGCTGCAAACTAACTCCAGCTTCTGGCTCCTTCTGTCTTCACCTGTGGTGGGTGGGTGGGTGGGTGGGTGGATGGGTGGGTGGGTGTGTGTGTGTGTGTGTGTGTGTGTGTGTGTGTGTGTGTGTTGCTCTCTAGTTTCAACTGTCTCTCAACTCACTGACTCAACTGAACTGACTGAACAGAACTCGGAGATCTGCATGCCCCTATCTCCTAGGTGCTTTGACCACGCCTGAACCTAAGCTTTTCTTTAACTGAAACTCGCTCTATACCAGGCTGGCCTTGAATCAGAAATCTGCTTTTGCCTGTCTCCTAGTAATGAAGCCATGTCTGTACTCCAGTCTGATCACACAGACCCAGAAGGTCTTTGGATGTGATCTCTTGCTAGAGCAGCCATTTTCTAAATTAAAATTCCTGTGTGTGTGTGTGTGTGTGTGTGTGTGTAGTTTCCAGTTTATGGATGCAAAAAGAGACTAGGAAATAAGACTACTAATTTAATCTAGATCCTAACATTTTCTTGCTTCCAATTCATTCTATCTTCCCATTATTCCAACACTTGTTCTGTTTTTCGAGCTGCATAAATCAACCAATTGGTACACATATTGAAATAAATTTAATGAATCATACACTGAGGAAAAGGAAAGGGTAGCTGTGCAGCCCAGGCTGGCCTAGACCTCACAATCCTCCTGCCTCACCTTAAATCATAGCATTACAGGCATGAAGCAGTATACCCAGCCAAGTCAGACCCCTTTAAAAAAAAAAAAAAAAGAAAGAAAATATGAGTACATTGCACAAAGGTATTCTTTTTCATAAAACTCTAATTTCTACTTTACACACTTATGTACAAAGCAGCACATTTCAAGTCTCAAAGTCATGGGCAATGGCATAATCTTTTTTCCCCTCAACCCTTAGCCTGAATATTGTGCAGACCTGTGTGTGTGAGGTAAGCATGCTTGCTGCCTTTGAGTCAGACACAGCCAGTGTGTTAATGCACTACAGTCTTTCCAATTTTCACCCAAACTCTCTGTGTGAAGCATTTGGGCAGTACAATGCTAACACTCTAACTCCAGGCAGTAAAAAGGGAGGAGCAAGCACTTTTTTAAGGCATTAAGTAACAGGTATCTCCTTCAGTGCCCTCTGCCCACCAACTCTTTTCTGTACCTTTTCTTTGTTACCCCATCACTCCAGTGAAGTCAATCCCTAAATTGTGCATACAATCTCTTGAACAGTTGTCTTCTCAAATGTACAGCATTATATACAAAGCACTCATAAACTTGTAACATTTGTATTCAAGGAAAAATGGGGCTTTGAATGTTCCTAACATAAGTGTCTGAGATAAGCAGCTAATTTCTGATTAGATTAATTACAGCCTGATGTATGCTTCAAAATATCACACTGAGCCCAATAAATATGCACCTATTATGTATCAATTAAAAAAAAAAGCAAGGGATAGAGAATTGACACAGGAGTTAAGAACAATTACTGCTCTTCAAAAGGGCCTGAGTCTGGTTTCCAGCACTCGTATGGTGGCTTACAACCATTTATAACTCCAATTCCAAGAGACCTGGTACTCTCTTCTGGCCTCTGCAGGCACCAAGCATGCACACTATGCACATAAATGCATGCAAACAAACATTTATAAAAATAAATCTTAAAAAGGACAACCAACCCCAACACTCCATAGCAAGCACCATGAACAGCAATACAGGCTCCTCAAAGCACATGCTTAGAACACAGCAACAACAAAAGGGCAGAAGGGAGCCATTAAGGACGATTACAATCAATTATGAGCCCAGCAGACCAGGACATAGCTCTGCCTTGAATCTCAGCACCTGGGAGACATACCACGTCCTGTCTCAAAAACCAAAGGTAAAGTCAGCCATGGGGGCACAAGCCTGTAACCCTATCAACCTGGAGGTTAAGGCAGGAGGACCAAGGTTAGCTAGGCTTAGTTGTCACTGTGTGTCAAAGTACAAAATATCAAAAGGAGCTGGGAATATAGTAGAGTTTTTCTCCTAGCATGGTGTTAGACCCTATCTATGTATGATCCCAGTACCACAGTAGGTGAGCAGGGATAAAAAAATATCTATCATTCTATTACTAGACTGATGCTAGTGAAATCTGAAAGCAGTCACTGATTCTGCAGTAATAGAAGATAAATATTTGAAACTAGACTCCTACAGCCTAGAGTTTCCCCCTTGTATATTCTAAGTCAGTTAGCAAGTGTGTTCTCCAAAGCCACTGCAGAAAGAAAGTAGCTTTACCTACCACTCAACTACCACTACCTTCCAGCAAGGACTTGAAACTACTCAAAAGTGGTGCTATACTAAGTGAAATCTGCCATTCAAATAGTTTCAAATACTTAAACATTACTCATAAGAAAAACTGAAAAAGCAGAACAACAAAACAGAGAATCCAAGGAACACAAGACAAAAAGCCAGAATATTTCTTGTTAAGATGGCAGACTAAAAGATCCCTCTACATGAACCCAGTGAGGAGGCAAGCCAGTAGGACAGACAGAAAAATAGAGCTTTGAAAATTCACCAAGAAAGTGACAGAAGAGATGAAAGAGAAAATGGTGATACTCCAGCCAAACACAGCTCAAGGCTCCTGGTACAAGGAGGGAAGAAATTCCATGAAAAAGGGGGCGATTCCTCAAACATAGGCTGCTGAGTGAGAAGATCCCCAAGTAAAACTGAGAAGGACATTTTGAATATATGATACACAAATCTTACTGCAGAAACATGAAAAGCAAGGCAACCTGAATCCTCTGAAAGATCACAGCTTAACTCAGATATGAAAACAGGAAAATGCCATATCAAACCTCCAAAAGCTTACTAGTAAAAATGATAAATTAACCTCAAGAGGATAAAAATAAAAATAAATTTACTCCATGACCTGGGGTAGAGGGTCACACATGAACATGCACAGGGCAGCACAACAAGGGGGCTGCGTATGGATGAGAAAGTCAGGAACACGGAAATTCTCCAAGAAAACTGAGAGAAGGGGAAAACATTATTAACAGAACAAACAAGCATCAAGAATGGAGGACAAGACAGAGAAAATAGCATACCCAAAAGTCAAAAAGGGAAACAAGCGAGTGAATATGGCAAGAAGGTCAGGATATAATCAAGAGACCAAACATCCACAGGATAGGAGCTGAAATGCAAACTAAAGGCATAGGAAACCTATTCAATGAAATTACACAACAAAGTATTTTCAGACTTGGACAATGACACAAAGATAGGAAACATTTAAACTCGAAACAAGATCAGACAAAATCAGAAAACAACTTCTTTACAATATATTATAGTCAAAAACACAAACAATATTGAAAAGTGTAAGGGAAAAGCACATTACCTACAAATGAAAGCACACCAGAATAGCATCTGGTTTAATCAGAATAGTGTCCAGACTTTAATCAGCAATCCTAAAAGCCAATAAAGCATGGAATGATATGTTTCAAACAATGAACAAATACAAAACAAGATTTTGCTATATGCAGCCAACCTACCTTTTAAGGTTGTTAGAGAAATAGGACACCACAGAGAAGCAAAGCTTAGGCAGTTCATGACCACCAGCACGGCAAAGAATACTATGCACAAAAATATGATGGACTGGGACAGGGTGGACCACATCCATCATAATACCAACAGGTAAACAAAGGAGGGCTAGGAAGGAATCCATCAATCCAGCACAAATACATTGGGGACGGGGGACTCAACATATATAAGAGGAGAAATAAAAAAGCAAACAATAAAATCCAACCAACCAGAAAAACAAGCAATGAAATTACAGAAATTAGTAAATTCTTCTCAATGACAATCTTAAATGTATGGTCACAAGTCACCAAAAGAGACACACAAACTATCTGAATGAGGAGAGAGGGAGAAAAAGACAGAGAAATAAATCCAACTTTAAGATGTCCAAGAAAAACACCTCACTAGCAAAGCCACTCACAGGTTGATAGGGGCTGGAAATCCATGTGCTCAAAAATAAATAAATAAACAAAACAAACAAACACCAAAGCCTAGTCTTTCTGATCTCTCATAGGGAGACTTCAAGTCAAAATTAGAAGAAATAAAAAAGGTCACTACACATAAAAAAGGGAACACTTCATCAATAAAGTGCAGCAATATCAAGTATATAGGCAACAAACACAAATGAGTACAAAAGGTTACATAACTCCGACACTAAAACAGTAGATGACTTCAATAATCACTTTCATCTTTAGATAGATCATATAAACTAAAAATTAATACAGAAACTGCAGAGATGGCTCTGATCTCCACACGCACACTGTCACATACACACACATACAAACAGATACACACAAACGCATTTTTAAATTGGAGAGACTGCAAATTAATAACCTAATGATTACCTCTGGATTTTAGTAAAACAAGAATGAACCAAACTTAAAGACAGTAAGTTGAAAATAATAAAGATCAAGGTACATATACAAATGTATATGTATGAACCATACACATATGGTTCTTTGAAAATACACAATATTTAAAAAACTCTAGGTAAACTACCAAAAGAAACAGGGAGAGGACACTAATTAACAAAAGCAGGAGTCAATCAGGAAATTCTAGGGAAGACTCCGTATAGTCCAGGAGCTTCAGATTGCTTTAAAAGTTTATGTTCAAGAAATCTGGAAAATTCACAAGAATGGATAAATTCCTGGCCAAATATGAACTATCAAAATAAAGATATAAAATATTTAAATTGACTCATAACAAGACTAAAGCAATAAAAGTCTCTGTGATGGCTGTTCTTGGTTGTCAACTTGACTGCAGTTGGAAGTAAAATCCAAAGACAGAGGGCACACCATGTGAGGGATTTCATTTATTTATTTATTCATTTTTTTTTTAATTTGGCCTGTTTGAAATAGGTGGATCCACTTCTGATCTGGACCTTTGAAGCAGGAGGACACACCTTTAATCCCTGGGCCACACCTTCTTCTGGAAGCCTATATAAGGACATGGAAGAAGGAAGCTTTTTCTCTTTGCCTGTTTGCTCCCACCTTGCTACCAAGTCCATTCCTTTAGAGCCTACTTCTTCAGGATTCATATACTGAAGACCAGCTAAAACATACAGCCTAGTTAGTGGACTGAGCAACTACTGGATTCTTGGACTTTCAGTTCACAGCTAGTCGTTGCTGTATTAGCTAGACCACAGCCAATAAATCATTCTAATAAATCCCCTTCTATAGAGACAGATTCATTGTATAAGTTCTGTTACTCTAGAGAACCATGACTTACACATTCTCCCACAAGGAAAAGCTCAAGATCAGAATGATTCACTGCTGAACTCTACCAAACCATGAAGTTTGAGATCAGTATTTCTCAAACTGTTCCACAAAGCACACATACTACTGAATTCATTCTAAAAAATGGGTGTTGCTCCTGGTATCAAAACCAGGTGACACAACAAAAAAGAAAATTATAGATCTAGTCCCCTGATAAGCACAGATGTGAAAACTTTCAATTATCTGCCTGCAAATCAAATTTAAGAACACATTAACAAAAACATATACCACAGTTAATTAGGTTACATCCATGGATGCAAAGTTGGATCAACATTAATCCTAGCACTCGGGAGGCAGAGGCAGGTGGATCTCTGTGAGTTCGAGGCCAGCCTGGTCTACAAAGCAAGTCCGGGACAGATAAGACTGATACACAGAGAAAACCTGACTCAAAAAAACAAACAAACAAAAAAAGATGTACTGCAACACAGACTTAAAAACAGAAAACACATGGTCATCTCAATCCACAAATATCTATGATAAAATTCAAAATCTCTTCCTGATAAAAGCCCTAAAAACAAACAAACAAACAAGAAAAGAACAGTACCTAAACAGGGCAAAGGCTATTCATGACAAACATATTACCAAACACTAGACAGAAAGAAAAAATTTCCTCCAAAAATCTGCAACAGGTCAAGGATATCAACTTTTACTACAGTTTTACACAAGACAGTACTCTTTTACCTAGAACAGTGAGAGAAAGAAATCAGAGATATAAATACAAAAATTATCTATATTTGCATATTAAACATACCTATATTTGAAAGACCCTAAAGAGTTGACAAGAAACCTGTGAGGCCTGATACTTTGTAATGTTGCAGAATTCGAAAACATATAGACCAGTAACCTTCCTACAAATCAATTAACAACTTTCTTTCAAAAACAATCAATATAAATATCTGTGATCATTTAAAGACAAATAAAACATCCAGGTATGAACCTAAGCAAGAAGGTGGAAAGAAGGCTTCTACAATTAAAATTTTAGGACCTGAAGGAAACTGAAGACTAGAATACCAGAAGGCATTCTACACTCATAGGCTGGTGAAATTAATATTAGGAAAAGATAAAGTACCAAAAAAGTGCTACAATATATCTAGGGCCAGTCACCATCAAAATTTTAGTAGCATTTTTCATAGAACTAAAAAAAAAAAAAAAAAAAAAAAAAAATCCCAGCACTCAGGAGGAAGATGCAGGAGGATCTCTGTGAGTTCAAGGACAGCCTTGTCTACAAAGTGAGTCCAACACAGTCAAGGATACACAGAGAAACCCTGTCTCAAAAAACCTTTAAAAAAAATTCATATAAAAAACACAAAATCCTCCAAAGAGCCAAAGCAACCTAAAACAAAGAATACTCATGGAATGCCAGGAATGATGGTGTATTTGTAATCACAACACTTGATATGGTGTTTGGAGGCAGGAGCATCACCATTCGTTTAAGAGCAGCCTGGGTTACATAGTAAGCTCCAGACCAATCTGGCTCACAATAAGACCACACCTTCAAAACAATCAAGAAGGGGCTGGAGAGATAGCTCACCAGTTAAAAGCACTGGATACTCTTCCATGTAAACTGGGTTCATTTCCCAGCACCCATAGAGCAGCTCACAACCATCTATCTATAACTCCAGTTCCAGTGGATCCACCATCTTCTTCTGCCCCCTATGGACACTGCATACACATAGTATACAGATTAAAATGTAAGCAAAACACAAAAGAAAGAAGAAAGGGAGGGAGGGAGGGAGGGAGGGAGGGAGGGAGGGAAGGAAGGAAGGAAGGAAAGAAGGAAGGAAGGAAGGAAGGAAGGAAGGAAGGAAGGAAGAGAAAAGAAAAAGGAAGAAACCAACTAACACTGACCAAAACCAATGCTAAATATAATTCCTGAGCTCAGATTATTCTACAGTACCATAGACAACATGGTACCAACACAAAAACAGTTACCCTTCCATACCTTCTGCTACCAAATCTATGACAAAGATAAAACCATACATGGGAAAAAGCCTCTCCAAATAATGGTGTAGGGAAACTGGAAATTCACATGCAGAAAATTAGATTCCTATCTCTCACCTTGCACAAAAAGATCAATTCATAATGGATCACAGACCTGAAACACTAAAATGTTGAAACACAGAGAAAACACTTCAAAACACAAGGAATAACTTTCTGAAAAGGAGCTCAATAACATAGGAAACAATCTCAAAAACTGACAGTGGAAAACCACAAAACTAAAAGGCAAGCAAAAGTACAGCAAAGGAAACAATAATCAGCATTAAAAGACAGTGTGAAGAATGGAGGGCGGGTTGAAAATCACTGCCAACCATACATTAGACAGAGGCTAGTGTCTAGAATATATAAACAAAACAAGATCTCCCAGTTAAGAGTGAACATAAATTCTCAAAGCAGCAATGCTGGAATGATGGCTCACTCATCAGTTAAAAGCCCTCCCTGGCTGTTCTTTCTGAGTACCGAGGTTCAGTACTCAGCACCCACATAGAAGGTCACAACTGTCTATGACTACCATCCCAGGGGATACCTCATCCTCTTCTGGTCTCTGGGATCACTGCATGAACAAAAGTGCAGATACACATGCAGGCAAAACCCATACACACAAAATAATAATTACACACACGCACATGCACACACACACACACACACACACACACCCTTTTTTAAGTGACTAAATATTTTTTAAAAAATGCACAAACCTTAGCTATTTGGGAAATAATATTGTAGAGCTGAGATCCCAAATTGCCACAGGCAGAATGGCTACCACTAAGAGAACAGTAGCAAAAACTAGCTGACATGTTCCACTGCTGGAAGAAAAAGAAGTTAGTGTAGCCACTGTGAAAATCAGTGTGCGGGTTTCTAAACATACTAAAAATATAACTGTCACCTGACCCAGAGATAACTTTTCTGGGCATATAGTAGAAAAGTCTACATAGCACAGAGCTGTTTACTGACACACTGTTTGCAATACCCAAGAAACAGAACCAGCCGAGATATTCCATAAACTGATAAAAAAAAAAAATGTGATTCATGTACACAAAGGAATTTTATTCAGCCTGACAGTAAACTGAAATCATGACATTTCCAGAAAAACAGATGGGATTCTGCAACTGTGTTAAACAAGATAACTTAGACTTGGAAAAGTCAACTACCACACTTTCTCCCATATGAAGATCCTGGATTCTAGTCCTTTTACAGTTATCTGGGGGTGGAGGTCCTAGAAAAGAGTCCATGAAAGATAAGAAGAGATCTTAAAGGGGAGGAAGGCACATGAGTTCAAGGCACAAAAGCAGAAAGGAGCCAACTAGAAGGGAGGGAAGCGACCATGAAGAGAACAGGAAACAGGGAAGCAAGCAACTTAGGGAGCCCACTAAGAATAAAGAAATCTACTGCTTTGTATGCCGTCTTTGAAACCCAAGTAATAAGCCAGCAAGATGGGTCAGCAGGGAAGGTACTTGGTGCAAAGGTTGAACCCCTAGAAAGGAGAACCAACTCCACAAAGTTGTCGCCTGGTCTCTACCATGGTTCATGATGCACACACATGATGCACAAACAACATTTAAAAATAAGTGTAATTAAAAAATATAATAAAATTTTAAACAAAATAAAAAATGAATGTGTCTTAGTTATCACTACTGTGACGAAATACCATGACTAAAGCAACTGGGGAAGGAAAGGGATTATTTGGCTTCTACATCACTATTCATCACTGAAGAAGTCAGGACAGGAACTCTGTGGGCAGGAACCTGTGGGCAGGAGCTGATGCAGAAGCCATGGAGGAGTACTGCTCAGTGGTTTGCTCCTTGGGGCTCATTTAGCCGGCTTTCTTATAGAACCCAGGACCACTACTAGCACAGGGGTGTCCCTACCCACTATGGACTGGGCTCTCTCCCATCAATCACGAATTAAGAAAGTGCCTCTTTGCTAATGGTAGCTTGTGTCAAGTTGACATAAAGCTAGCCAGCAGAGAAGGTATAATGGCTTTCTTTCAGATCTACAAAGGTAAAACAATGAAAAACCAGTGGCCCTGCAGTATAAGAACTGTTGCCTATGCAGTAGGCGGAGTGTAGGAAATGGCAGCTCTAAGTAACTCACTGTGACTGGGTAACCCGTTTACATATCACTTCAAAGTGGGTAGTGTGTTCAAGGCCTGTACCATAGAGCCTAACTTAATAATCCAAAGCAGTAAGCAGTAGAATGAATTTTTTCTATTAATCCAAAGCAGAGTTTGAAACTAGATGAACAAGCAAGAGTACTCCACATCATACATAAAAGAGTAAAGAAAGCACACAGACCATGCCTTCTTTCTCTCTACTCCAGAGAAAGAAGAAATGACAGCGAAAATATCATATAAGGCAGACTGTCAAAGCACAGAATATTAACAAGGTAGAAAAGATAACAATAATAAAGGATCAATACCACATGGAAACAAAACACTAAACATTCATAAACCTAGTTGCATTACTTCAAAATAAATGAAGCAAAAACAAAGTTTCACAGAGAAATAGAACTTGTGTTCCCAATGGCTGAGCAATTTGAGATCTGATTATCAGTAACTGACTAAAGGTGGACAGAAAATCAGGGAAGGCTGTTTATCTGGAAGCTACTATGTATTCAAATGTTAATTACTGCTCCCCTCAAGATCTGGTTACACCCCAGATGAGCATGTTCTCATGTACACCAAGTGATGCTGTGTAACCTTGCCTGCTAATTTATCCCTGATTGGCTAAATGAAGTTGCCTACAGCATGAATGAGTAGAAGAGATAGGCAGGGCAAAGGTTCATGGGTTTGGAGGGTCAGAGAAGCGCCACAAGGAGTAGAGAGAGGGAGGAGGAAGTAAAGACACCATGGGTTAGTGTGGACAAGAAGCATACATGGCCGAGAGCAGCCTGCTCTGAGGACCAGACCAAATGGAACAGATGCAAGTGTTTATGGGGATTTGGGCTGGGAAGTGGACAAGACAGTTCACAGGGTTAAGATCTGTCCAGCCCCAGTGCTTAAGGCTTATTAAAATCTAACAGGTTTAATTTAGAATACAGAGGGTTAAGGAATTACTGTCAATTTAATAATTATACGTATCAATAATAAATATTAATAATTCATCCTTTAAAAGGCTAAATAAAAGATATGAATATTATTAAACAAGTCAGCCTAACAGTAACAGTGAAGTTAAATCCACAATTGGCATTTCAGAGATGTCAGGAAACAAAAATAATCAGAAACTGAATAATGTGCTTCTAAAAGTCAGTTATTCCACGAAAATATTGGGCAGGGTTGCACAGGCTTAAAATTTCAAGGACACAGGGGCAGAAGAAGTTCAAGTTCCAGGCCAAGCAGGGGTATATGGTTTAGACCCTGTCTCAAAAAGCAGGTGGGGAAAAATACTTGCTTGACACACACACGACCCTGAGTTCCAGCCCCAGGATTGCATGAGCCAGGGGCTGTATATACCTGTAATAGCAATACTGGGGAAGTCAAGGTAAGAGATCAGACTTTCTGTTGCCCAGTAAGTTCAAATTCAGTCTAGGCTACACACACACAAAATATATATATATTTTTTTATTTATCAAAAATAAAACAACAACAAAGGTGATGTCATTAGTTAATGCATAGAAAGAAATACTCATATTTAGTAAAGTCCAAAACAATGAACTCAGTTTCCCCTTCAAAACCCAAATTAGACTGATAGTGAACACCTGGGACATGAAAAAATACATTTCAAAATGTATGGAATTAATTAAAATTAAAGAGTGTTCAGCAGGCCAGGACTCAGTGAGTAAAAGTCATTGCCACATCAGCCTGAAGATCTGAGTTCAATTTCCAGAACCCAGTAAAGGACCAGGTGTAGTGGTGAGCATCTACAATGGTGACAGGAATGGCAGAGAAGGGACAATCAGCCAGAAACTCACAGGCCTGGTGCCCCAAGTACCCAGTGCAGAATCAATGATCGATTTCACCTCAACAATGGAGAAGACAAGGAACTACTCCTGAAAGTGGTCCTCTGACCTCCACACATGCACTGTGGCATGCATGTGCCCACAGTTACACACATGAACAGAGACAAAATAAACATTTACAAGTTAAAAAAAAAGTCGAGCTGAGTGTAGTGGTACATACCAGGAAGAAAATATTTGTAAGCAATACAAATCCACATAGGTAATTAACTCCTTCTCTTCTCCAAATAGAGCCTATTTACAAAGGCAAACAGCCACCTGGTAAGCAGGATGGTAAAAACTCTCAGACCTTCCCACCTTAAATTTCTGTGGTATAAACCTCAGCTACTTAGTAAAGACACCCACTATTTATCATCTTACTTTAAATGGAGAACACAGTTTGGATTCTACATAGCCAACTCATATGCAAAGTCAGGACAAATGTCTCATACACTGTGCATGTGAGAGCTTGCTATAACTGCCTTAAGTTAGAGAGAGAATGATAAGTCGCTGACGTGGACTGCTATGGCTCCTGGCATTCCTAGCTGCTTAAAACCTATTCTCATCACTAGCCAGAGCAAACTGCTGTTTACAGTGCAGAACTGGAATTAATATAATTGGTCTCCTTTCCCATACAAGAAGATGGATGTTCAGAGTTGGTGATACATGTCTCTGATCTCAGCCATCAGAAGGCAGGAAGGTAGTGAGACTGAGGTGAGCCTAGGCATCACAGTGAGTCCCTCCCTCAGAGACTTCAGATGGCTAGCTGGTTCGTGATACCAGGTGCAAATCCTCTGCAATCTTCTACAAAAACTTAACTAATACAATGAAAGCTACTCAGTCTCACTGCCACTCAAAGCAGGCCTTGGCAAACTGTAGCCCATGGGCCACAACCAAACTGCTCTTCTATGTCCTCCAAGCTGGGAATGGTTATACATTTTTAAGTGACTAGGGAACAAATGAATGTGAAAATAGTATGAACTTCAATTTTAGTGTCTATCATGAATACAATTTTTAGACAAGAGCCACATGTATTCATTTAAATACTCTTCATGGCTGTTTCCCACTATACAAGTGACGTGAGTAGCTGTCAAAAGTACTTGCTATATGACTGACTCTTCCTTAACCCAGTGTGCTGTCTCTGCTCTAAAATTACTCTAGTGTAGCAAGGAACACCTAGGAATATAAATTTTGAAGTAGACATATGAAGTTCTGTCAACCCAGGGTATCTACTTTGAGAACACAGCATGTCAACACAATTCAATGACTGAAGTTAAACCATAATTGCTTTTCTCTATCATCATAGCAAAGGTATAAAGATCACACTAGAAACTTAAAAGAGTGTTGGCTGGCACATAATTTAGAGTATTATAAATTAAGTAACTAGGGATTTTGTTTAGGATTTTTTTCCATTTAATTTAAACAAACATTCCCCTCTCTCCTACCCTTCCCATGTCTGCCCCACAGCATTCATGGCCTCCTCTTCTTTTAACAGTTACTGTTCATATACATACAGTATTACTGTTGAGGAAAGGTCTAATTTCATTGCTTTTGGTAGGATAATGTCAATGCTGAGATCTGGTTTACCTCCCCTTATGATGGCCAATTAGCTAGGCAGAAAGAGTATAGGAAGGCGGGACTTCCTGAGATTAGAACAAGAACACTGTGTTTTACACAGAGAATCTCTTTTTCTGCTGGGAGACACAGAAGTAGAGAGACGTCTTTGAGAATGTTGGAAGGTAATCGCAGGCACATGGTGGTTTGGGATTAGGTGATCAGAGTTAACTTAGAGTAGCTAATTGAGAGTCTGTCCAGCTAAGGGCTAAGTGTTAAAGCAGTAAAAGGTTTTGGTGTATTTAATTATTGGGGAAAGGACTGCAGCAGCTTATAGGCCCTCAGTCCAAGCAGTCCCAGACTCCCGGACTTCCCTGGAACCCAGGCGAATCTCCCGCCAAGCTGCTGGTAATTCTACCACACAAATATAACAACTTACATTAATTAACAGAGTTTAGGTTACAGGTGGTGCAGGCCACCCTTGATCCCGGGGCTCTTTCCCCAGGACAAATCAGGCAACCGGTTAAGGCACCCAGGCCAGGCTGCCTGCTCCTCTGCCAAGCCGCTGTTTGCTCTGCCAGCTTAATCTTACAGTTTACACTTACTAATAACTACAATAGATATTTAAATTGCAGTTTCATATTACTTTGCTTTCTCTTGCTGGGATAAACATGACCAAACACATCTTGGAGAAGAAAGGGTTCTTATAGTTTTGGTCCCTGATAAAGGGAAGTCAGGACAGAAACCACAGTGGACTACTTGCTAACTTGCTTCCCATGGTTTAATCAACTTGCTTTCTTATACATTCCAGGATCAGTATCGCAGGGGTGCCCCTGCCCACAATATGTTGGGCCCTCCAATATCATTAATCAACGAAATGCCCCACAGATTTGCTAATATGCCAATGGATGAGATATTTTCTCAACTGAGGTTCCCTCTTCCCAGATGACCCTAGCTTGTGTCAAGGTGACAAAACAAAAAAGAAAAAGAAACTAGCCAGCAAACACATAAATGAATAAACACATAAATACAACCTGCTGAGTCTGTTCAGTGTTTGTAAGTGATCAGAGAAAGCCCCAAGTAAAGTTCAGAGTGAATGTGTGTTCTCAACATAAGTTAGCCTCAGACCCATGTAGGCCTGGCAAAACCTTCCCTTCAGTTTCTTAAGAGGGAGCATGGACCACCAGACCCCAGCCTTCTGTCTGTATGTCCATCTGCTTGACGTTTTTTCCTTACTTTGCTGCTCCAGTCAGGACCAGCTGTGACACTGAAGCCATGCTGCACGTTTCTAGGGTTGGCCATTTGGTGTCAGGTGATCAATCAATCAGCCATTCATCCTTATGGAAGGTTAATTCTCCCCCTCTTGGCAGTTGTTAATTGCTTGTATAGCTGGCACATTTTAAAGGGGTGTGCAAGGATGCTAAGGAAACTGAGTCAGGAGGATTGCCCCAAGTTCAAGGCCAGCATGTGCTACCTAGCAAGTATCAGAATACCTAGTGTCACCAAGTTAAGACACTATGTCAAAACACAGAAACATAAAAAGTGAAGTAAATACAGGGGTATACAGGAAAACAGGCTCCAGAACATAGAATCAAACAGCATAGTGGCAGAGACTGACATTTTAGCTGCAAGTAAAGATTCCTCAGTTCGTTTTTTTAAAAAAGGAAAGAAAGAAAAAGAAAAGCAGGAAAAATTAGTCAAACTGAAATCCAATGACTAGAAAATGCACCTGCTAAGACCTGCTGATAACAAGATGGGGTCTTCAGTGTACATCAAAATTCCAAGGGCAAAACTATAAGGTCACACAATATGGAAATGCCACCCACCCTCATCCTGTCTGTTCTCATTATTAACTACAAACTGAGTGATCTAGCAAAAAAAAACACCCATGGTACAGCATGCCCAGCCCTGGATGCTGTTTCATCATGCCATGTTGTAGCTTTTTTTCTTTAATGTTTTCTAATATTTCTTCTCATTTATGGGTAGTCTTCAAAGCTCTACCTGACTGTCCCCAGGCCCACGGTGACTTTCTATGTGTGAAACTAGCCCACCTTCTTGAGGTGCCATGCAGTACAGAAGTTGACTGCCAAGAAATACTAAGTGATGGTGGTCCTCACAATTCCCAGGAAGGCTCAGAATGGTAAGCTGGGAATGGAGGAGGGGAGCTTTGGTTAGAAAGAGTGAATCAACGATTTTCATTATTTTATCTTCCTTTGAAAATCAAGACACAAATCCAAATAACTTATGAGAATGGGCTCTGACCTTGTCATATGGAAGTGTGATCTGTCACTCCGCATTTAAAAACATTCTTTTCCTGGAAACAGGAATGTGTATTACACCTGTTTCTTTGGTAGGGTAGAAAAGCAAAAAAAAATAATTTTTAAAATTTCCTAGGATCAGGATGTCAGAAAATAACTTAAATATGTGACTAAACTTTATTTTAGTGTAAGAAAAGCTAGGTTACTGAGAGTTCCAGCTTTGATGTAAAATTCCAAACTGAATCACCATCTAACTATGAAAACTTTTGTTTTGTTAGGTTTTTTGAAAAGAATCTCAGATATCCGAGGGTAGCCTCAAACTAGTGGTGTAGCTAAGGCTGGCCTTGAACTTCTGATCTTCCTGCTTCCACCCCCCAGGATAAGAAGTAACAGGCACGAACTACCACTTATAGCTATGAGGTATTTAAGGACAGATGGCTCAGTATGGCTCCGTTCAGCAGCATGCAGGAGCAGTGGCATGCAGGAGCAGCGGCGGCTTGTCCCGCAGCACCAAAACCAGGCTCTTCGTGGCCCTGCTGCACCCAAAGCCTGCAGTGCACTTCCTCAGCTGCTGTGACCCTCACAGAACAACTTTTCACTGCTCAAAAATAAAAGATTCCCACTCCAGACTACATTCATTTGTCCTAAAATGTGTTACATACAATTAATTCCAAATTGGTTCAAACAGATAACAATGTGAGGAAACTTCAGGAATAAATCCAATATAATTATAGTGAATATTTGTTTGGGCTGAAAACCTTCTCAAACAGCTGCCACCTGCTGTCACCCTTTTGTCCTGTTCTGCAGGACCTTCTTTTGAATGCTTCATCTTCACTCCTTGTATGTACTCTTATCTTCTCCAGACCTGCACAATGTGAGCCATTCTGTCCGCCAGCTTTTACAGAGTTGTTATGCTTGAAAGCATTTCCCTCACCCACTGAATCATGCATATACACATAAAAACATATATACGCACATGTATACACAGACACACATATATATGTAAACTATGTTCTCCTTTCTCGGTGATCCTCGAGATTGAAGCCAAGGCCTCACTAGTGCTAGGCAAATACTCTTTAAGCTACACATCCAACTTCTTTATTTTCTAGGTAACAAGAGAGTTACAATAGATTCTGTGGGCATCATTCTCAAGAGTTTCCTTCCAAGTTTGAAATCCCATTCACTCTCCTTTCATCTAGCCCTAATTGAGGGAGTGTTTCCATATCTCCCTCCCTCCCTCTTCCTGCTCTCTCTGTTTTCCAGGCAGCTCTCTGAAAAGCATCTGTAGCTCATCTCTGCTCACTGTAGTGAAGGCATTCATCTGTACCTTTTATAACCTTGGAAGCAGCACACTGAACCAGCCCTGGGTCCCTTGTGTGGTAAATGGCAAGGCCAAGACTTAACAGCTCACAATAAGTCTTCACCAACAAAGAATTCCTCTAATCTAGAATTATATCAACCTTCTTTCAAAATAATTCAGAGAATCATAAGAACGAATAGGACAATAATTAAGCTAATTAAAGCTAATGTGTAAGGCAGTGGGCAGACTGCTTTCTGGAATCCCCAGATCCATGGGCTTCACCCGGTGCCACATAACTGACATATGCTGGTATATACCTGTAATCTCAGCACTCAGAGGTAGAGGCAGGAGGATCAGAACTTCAAGGTCACTCTAACTACATGACACGTTTAAGACAAACCTGAACTACTGATAATGTTCTCACAAACACACACCCACCCCCATGTACAACACACACTCAGACAGGAGCAGAGCTGCTTTCGCAATGCAGAGCACACACTGCAACGACAGACAGCGTGAGCATGAGAACAGGACCCCACTCAATCCTCATTATGCCTAAAATCCTCATTATGCCTTTTTTTGCAGGTGGTTTCTTTAGGAGGCAGCTCAGAAGGAAGAGGAGGAGTTAAGCCTGTGACAGGCCTGAAGACGGATAATGTGAAGGAAAGGATACAAAGCTCCAGAACACCCTGGCTGAGGACCGTGCTCTACAGAACACAGCCAGCCACTGACAAGCCTGAAAACACAAACCCAGGCGCCAGTCTACACCTGCTCTAGCTTCCTGCAGTGATAACACTCTGACCAAAAGCGGCTTAGGCAAGGAAAAGGTATGGTGGGACCATGTTTCCAGGTCACATTACATCAGTGAGGGAGGTCAGGCAAGGAAGAAGCAGAAACCATGAAGGAATGCTGTTTTTTAGCTCACTCACACACTCGTGCCTAGCTTTCTTATATAGCCCAAGACGACATGTCTAGGGCTTAGGTCCTCCTCAGATACTCTACTATAGACTGTATCATGTTAAGGCTAACTTGGACACCTCCTCAAAGTAGTACAGGACAAGCAAGAATTCTTCTACAAACAAGTAAACACAAATCAAGAATAGGTACATCCATTCTATGACCACATCTAAACTACTAACACTCCAAACGACACCTTCCCACCTCCAAACTGAAACTATAGAAAAAGCTACATGCTGTGACATCTCTAGAATTCAAGAGACTTGGAAATGGGATGTAGTTCCATCAATGAAGGACTTCCTTAGCATGTGTAAGGCCTGGGAAGTGGAGGCAGGAGAACACAACTTCAGGTGTCTCTGGCCTCTCAGCAAATCAGAAGCAAGCATGAACTAGGAGACCCTGTCTTCAGAAACAAAACAACCACTCTCCAGTGGGGTACTGTCACATTCTTATATCATATGCCCATGACAAGGCCGCATCCTGGGAAACTGAGTTCCAGATCACCCTGAGCCACAGAATGAGGCAAAACACCATTAAAGGAGAAATTTTTCTAAATGTTTTAGGTATTCTACTTTCAAATAAGTGTCTAAACTTCATTCACAACTGGGCAAGGTAGTACATACTTTTAATCCCAGCACTTGAGAGGCAGAGGCAGGTGTATCTCTGTGAGTTCAAGGCCAGCCTCATTTACAGAGTCAGTTCCAGGACAGCCAGAGACACACAGAGAAATCCTGTCTCAAAAAAAAAAAAAAAAATACATTTTTAAAAATTTTCATTCCCTTTTGTTTTTCAGACAGCTTTTTTTTTCACTATGTAGCCCAGGCTGACCCTGAAGCAATCTTCCTGTCTCAGTAAAGAAAGAGCTCACTTCACAATCTGAGTGAACAAACAAATTCCTTTAAATTACACAAACGTTCTAACACTAAAGAGAAGAACGCAAATACGGTAAACTCACTTTTGTGAAATTACAGCCCTCAACTTAAAACAATTCCACATCTAACACTCCATTACAGTAACTGCATAATTTTAAAAGAAATGCTAAGAAAACATAAATAATTGAATGTCTGATGGCAAGTCTGGTCACAGTAGCTACTAGATAACACCAGGACAAAACTTTCCATCGTATTTACTGCAGCACCATTCTCCATCCTCTGCTTTCTCATAAAGCATCCCTTGTCAACAGCAGAGACACAAGTCCTGAACAACTGACAGAATGAAGAATGACCCAGCAAATACTTATCACCAATGCTGAGTGTCAGAGCCTCCTGCTCCAGAGAGGTCAAGCACATCCCTGCTCTACCAACTGATCAAGGGCTCCCAATAGGCTCAGAAGCACAGCAAGGCAGTGCCCGCCTAGACTGGGGAAACAAATTACATTGGGTCCCAATGTTCCAAGACACTAATCATGCATCTGCTAGTTATAGAAGAGTCAGCATATATACCTGTTTAAAAGTTGCAAAATTTGAGCCAGGCGTGATGGCACATGCCTTTAATCCCAGCAAACCCAGGTAAATCTCTGTGAGTTCAAAGCCAGCCTTGTCTACAAAGTGAGTGAGTCCAGGACATCCAGGACTATTACACAGAGAAACCCTCTCTCAAAAAATTAAAAAAGAAAGAAAGAAAATAGTTGTAAACTTTTTACCAATAAATCAAGTTCTTAAACTATGTATGATGGTTTAAATAACAATGGCCCCCCATAGATCCATAAGGAGTGGCATTATTAGGAGGTGTGGCCTTCTTAGAGTGAATGTGATTCATTCTCTTCCTGCTGCCTGCCTATGCAAATGCAGAGCTCTCAGCAGCTTCTCCAGCACCATGTCTGTTTGTGCACCTTCATGCTTCCCACCATGATAACAGGACTAAACCTCTGAATTGTAAGCCAGCCCCCAATTAAATGTTTTCCTTTATAAGAGTTGCCTTGGTAATGGTGTTTCTCCACAACAGCAGAAACCGTAACTAAAACATCATGTTAATGTACTAACCCTCACAGATTAACTGTAATTAAAAGCATAGCTAAAGTGGCAGATTTGCCCATGACATTTCGTGCAGTACTTATCTGAGAAAAGGGGAAAGGAAGGAAAATGAGGGCTTCTTCCTGGGGAGTCTCTAAATCAGACAGCAACTGGAAGCTGGCTCTTCTGCTTCACTGCCCAGCTAAGCATGATGCCCAGGCTTCCGAGAGGATTCAAGTCCAGAACCACCTCCCCTGGGCCTGTCGCTCTTTTCCCTTCCACTTCCAATTACAGGACATGTCTCAGCACTCAAGGTTTCAGGGGTGCATCCCCATAAATTCTCCTTTTTCATCAAGCTCTCATAAAATATGTCTAAAGACCTAACACATTTTCTAGAATACAAAAAAAGGATATACTGAATACTAAACAAGATCGCAGATACATAAACACAAGCAACACTGGGTTTGCTTTTTTGAACTCAGTAAATTCCTACCACCAAAATTTTCTATTTCTACTTCTATTAGATCCCAGGATGCTTTCTAACTTCTGACTTTTAGTGATTTTATTTAAGATGGTTCCTGCTAGCCTCACTTTCGTGTAGTTATTTTAGATAGTCTCTCTGCCATCTCATATTCCTTCCCCTCAAATCTCTGAGTGAAGAAGGTAGGTTTTTAGAAGCAGTAAGCATACAGATTGTTTTCCACAGTCCCTTACATTTCTGTGTACAACATGGGTTGGTTAAGATAACTCTCTTTTCTTTGGATTTTTGAACAAGGTCTTCTATTTCCCAGGGGCTGCCATCACTCTGTAGCTGAACTTGACTTCCTGCCTTCACCTACTACATGCTGAGATTACAGGCACATGCCCCCATGCCAACTGGATAGTTCAAGTTCTCAGTGAACAAAATGCAAATAAAAGATTCTTAACAGTAGTCCAGCAAAACCTTACAGAGGAAAATATGGTAAGGAGTAAGGAAAAAATGATCCCCCAGTGCAGCATGGAACAGGGCTGGGAATTTTTAGAAACGCTACATGTATGAATGGAGTTTATGTGTATTTTTTGCCTTCTCTAAATGTAATATACATGCAAAGTACAGTTATTGACAAGATATTCTGATTTCTTTAAGCTTAAAATGATAACATTGTAAGAGGATCAATCTGGGGGAAATTGTCTTATTTTGACTACATAGCACATCCATTAACTGTAGGTTACCTTCTGAGGATACTAATCTTACAATTACTGTTGGACAACCAGTGTCCACATGTTCAGAAAACAGTTAGAACTTGACCTGAGCCAACAGTGGGCCTTTCAAAGTCACAGACATCCAAAGATTTAAGGGAGGGACTCAGGCACTACAGAATCGGAAATGTTTTCCAAGATTCCTAAGCCTAGAATTTTTTTTAAAGAGGCTTGTTCTTCAACTGCAAAGACAGCTAAAGGGCCTAGCACCAGTGGGATTTCTCTCTCCAGATTCATTTAAGAAGCACTCCCAACTAGCACGCTCTACTGCAGCAGCAAAGTAAACAAACACACCAGTAGTTCAAAGTGGATACTTCAACCATTCATCTTTTCTCTCTCATTTTGTACAAGACTAGCATGCAATAGAAAATGCTAAATTAAGCCTGGCACAATGGCACATACTTGTGACCTCCGTAGTTGGCAGCTGAGGCTAGTGTGTGCTACTTGTTGACACCATGCCTTAAAACAAAACAACAAAAAAGCCAAAGAAACACGGAAAATGCTAAATCTAGAGGTGTAAAGAGCCTAAATGACATGAAAGTGATGTTAGTCCATAAACAACTATCTTCTTGTTTTATGAAGCTAAACTCTCTGACACAGCCCTGGATTCACCATGAACATCTCAGACCAGGGGATTTTTAAGTGGATGCTACACAACTGAGAAACAAGACATATCCTAACTGCAACCAAGGTGTTTGTTTACAGCTGCTGTAATTTTTTTGTCAAACAGGTTTTTAAAAAGACTTACTATCTTGTATCACAGTAAGTAACTTAATTTCTGTAATCCATTAAAAAAACATGTAAATTACTATAAGCCCCACCCTCAATTAAGAATCCCAAGGGCACTTTTTGCCAAGACTGATGACCCAAGTTCCATTCATGATAAAAATAACTCAGACCTCGACAAATACATGTATATCCCTGAACAACTGCATAGGTACATACACTAAATATATAATCTCTTAAACATATTTTTAAAGAACCATAATCCTGCAAAACATTTAAAGAATCATGTACCAACAATAAACAAACGAGATCTCATATCTTTTGTCATGAAAGCAATTCAAAGTCAGCACACACACACACACACAGCTGAAAACACTAAGTGTGAACCAAAGCATGGAACAGCCAGAGAGCTCAAAAAACGACAGCTGCTGTGCAGGTTGGTATAACCACATTGAGGAGCCCTTGACAGCTATGCATGGAAGTTTAACAGACTTTGTCTACATTCCATCAGTTCCATGTCTAACATGCTAAAGAATGTAGTTTCACTCAGAACAGCCCGAAGTTGAAATCCAAAATACCATTTCTACCCCAAGGACAACACCAAACTGCGGTTGGTGATACCATGTAAAGAGGCAGGTATCAAGAGTCTCAGCACAACCTTTGCAAGACCATGGTCAAAACAGTGCTAAGGTCGCCTAGTTCCTGAAGGCAATATCAAAGAGAAATGGTCATCAAGCCAGGCATCTGGTCACACAGAGTTCAAATACCTGGAGCAGGGTTCTCCCTCCCTCCCTCCCTCCGGCCCCCCTCTGTCTCTCAACCCTATGAGGTCACATGACTAATGTTTTTCTGTACCATAGTTAAGATGAGTCAAGTTGGCTGGGTTGTAGTGGCACACATTGTTAACCCTGGCACTCAGGAGGCAGAGGCACGCAGGTCTCTGTGAGTTCGAGGCCAACCTGGTCTACAGAGTAAGTTCTAGGACAGCCAGGACTACATAATCCCAAAAACTCTGTGCATCCCCCCACAAAAAAAAAAGTCAAGTTGATCTGTGATCAACTGATACAGAAGCAAGTCTGTGTCCAACAATGGTTCAGGACATTTTCCACCATCAGGGACCAAAGTTATCACATAGGTCTAGTTACAAAGTGCTCCAAGGGGGTAGTCAACCCACTCAAGATGCCACTGCCTGGAAAGTTATCCACTGTCCCCATGGGAAGAGGCTTCATGAGAACAAAAAGGCAGATGTCACCCATCTCAGCCCATGCCAGCTAGCAGGCTGCTATGGCTGCGCTGTGTGTGAGCCACCTTTCCACTCCAGAAGCACTGGTCGGTCATCTCAGGTCCAGTGCCCAAGAAGCTCCTGATGATGACCAGCACTGACAGGTAACACAACACCACAGGGCACACTGCCAGCTTGAGCAATGTCATCAAGGCCAGTCTAATGCCATCACCAAGTCCTATCCGGAAAGGAGATATTGCAGCTCACCAAGTCTCCCTCTGAAAAAAATCCATCAATCATCTTACGGAGCCCACAGAAGCCAGACACAGTAGTGCATTCTTGTAATCCCAGTACACAGGAGGTAGAGGCAGAACTTTTGGGATTCACACCCAGGACAACTTCCCTGGCCTCCCCTGGCCTCACTTCTTGGGACCAGTGAAGCTGCCCAAGATCTGTTCCCCAATAAACCTGCATATGCTCCTATCTGGTTTGAATTGACTCGGTTCACTGGCAGAGAATACTTATCAAGGATGACCTTAAGTTCACATCAGCCTGGGCAACATGAAATGCTATCCTAAAAAAATTAATAATCAACGGCAAAGTCTCTGGGCAGAGGATCCAAGTTCCAATTAGGCTTTTTATACAAGACAAAGCAAAACATAGCTTGGTCAGGATGACATTCCTTATATGAGACAGCTATCTTCCTGAAGCTCTTAATACCCAGACAATTTGACTTCTGTGGTCCACAGTGGTGAAGTAAAAGCCAGTGGGGTGGGGGGAGAATAAAACTATCTAGAAAAGACAAATGGGGGAGAGGACACTGCTTGACACAGCATGGTAACACAATGTTCCAGCTACCTAACAAACTAAAGTAGGAGAGCTGCTTTTGAGTCCTGAGCTGTAGCACACCCAAACTGTAGGGAGCACATGTCTAGTGCAGTCAGCACAGTGGGAGGAAAGGAGCCTTGCCAGAGCAGCAATGCAATCTTCATCTGTCCTCACAGTCATCACAGCACAAGTTTAAAAATCCACCATGGGCACAGATGTTTAGGGGTGTGTGTGCCCCGTTGCTTTATTTTGAGATGAGACCCACTACATAGTACATGCTAGAATACTACATGTGATCCTCATACCTTACCCTTCTGGAGGGGCTGAGATTATAAGCACGAACCCCTAGGTTGGCTTGGTCACACTCACTTAGATGTAAAACAAACTAGAAAGTGTTCCCTCTGCTTTAGGTGCAAAGAGGAAAAACTGAATAGGCATGTCATCTAAGGGAATGAGGATAAAGAAACACAGGCCAGGGTGTAGGTGGGTCACGGATAATGTCTAGTCAGATAAAGTTGTCAGAACCAATCAAGGCTGTACACTTAACTTCTTTTCATTTGACTAAAGCAAAATTATCTTCAGCTGCAACATTTTCTGAGTTGCACATATATGTGGTCAGCACCTCGACCATTTTCAAGAAGGCCCTCAGAAGTACCAAGCAGAAGGAAGCACCACGCTCTTGAGCTTCCCAGCCTGAGAGCCAGGAGCCAAAAAAGCTTTGATATATTAATGAACCCCAGTATTGAATATTTTGTTACAGTGGAAACAAAGACAGCACCCAAACAAATGAAATATTTAGATATAAATCCAAACTACCCTCGAGATTTAAGTAAGCAAAGTACATTAAAGTCAAAGAACCAAATAAATGAGATGTCTACCATGTCTACATACAGGAACAATCAATGCTACCAAGACACCATCACTTCCCAAAACGAACAAAAGATTTCATTCAATCAGAGTCAAAATCCTGACAAGGTAGTTTACGGGTTTTAGCAAACTGAGTCCAAAAATGTTTATATAAGTTTATACACAAAGGATCCAGAATAGCCAGCTGAACATTGAGGGGGAGAAAGCTGGACCCCAAGACTGTTCAGCTGGACTAATCAGATTACTGTGAGATTAATGAGGAGGAAGGCCAAAGCTCCCTAAACATGCAGAAGCAAAAACCACCATGCTGCAGTCTCTTTCCAACAAATGCTGCTAGAGTGACTGCAATAATAATAAATCCTGGGTGCTAGAGAGGTAGATCAGTGATTAAGAGCATAGGCTGCTTTTCCAGGGTACCTGGGTTCAATTCCCAGTACACACACAGCAGCTCACAACCTGCAATGTAAATCCACGGTAACTCCAGTCTCAGGGGCTGTGACTTCCCTCTCCTGGCCTCAGAGGGTAGCAGGTGAACACTTGGTGCAGACAAAACACCTATATACATTAGATAGATAGATAGGTAGGTAGGTAGGTAGGTAGGTAGGTAGGCAGGCAGGGAGACGAATGAATGAGGTGGGTAACTATATAAATAAGATTGGAATCCAGACACATACCCCACATTCATCACAGCAATAAAGCAGATCAATACCTAAACATGAAACACAGAACTATTAAAACTTCTCAAAGATAAAGAAGAACCCAAGACATTGAAGAATCATGAGTGACAGGTCAAGGTCACACAAGAGACAACTGATAATCTGGACTTCATTTAAACTAACATTTTCTGATCTGAAAAACACAGTATCAGCTGGGTGGTGGTGACACCTTTTATCCCAGTACTTGGGAGACAAGGGCAGGTGGATCTCTAAGTTAGAGGCCAGCCTGGTCTACAGAGTGAGTTCCAGGACAGCCAGGACTACACAGATAAACCCTGTGTTGAAAAACCAAAGAAGGAGGAGATGACAGTATCTGCAGAATGAGAAGACGCTAAAAAACACAGAGAAGCCGGTTATGGTGGCGCACGCCGGTAGGATTTGCTGAAGGAGGCAGAGGCAGGAGGATCACGAGTTCGAGGCCAGTCCAGGCTACACATTTTGCCGGGCGTGGTGGCGCACGCCTTTAATCCCAGCACTTGGGAGGCAGAGGCAGGTGGATCTCTGTGAGTTCGAGGCCAGCCTGGTCTGCAAAGCAAGTCCAGGACAGTCAGGGCTGTTACACAGAGAAACCCTGTCTCAAAAAAACAAACAAAAAAAAAAACCACAGAGAAATGTTTGCAAAATGTATATGATAAGAGATTGTTAGCCGGTGCTGGAGAGATAGCTCAGTGGTTAAGAGCACACTGGCTAGTGCTCTTCCAAAGATCCTGAGTTCAATTCCCAGCAACCACATGGTGGCTCACAACCATCCACAATGTGATCTGATACCCACTTCTGGCTGCAGGTGTATTTACAGATAGAGCACTAACATAAAATAAATGGATGGATGGATGGATGGATAGATGATAGATCTTTTAAAAACAATTGTTAACCAACTATACAAATGCCACATTTTCCCAGTAGCTGTGGCTCAAAAACAGGACCTCACACATAGCAAGAATTACTAAAACTCATCAATAAGAAAGCTGGGGCTGGGAAGATGGCTCAATCACTAAGGTGCTTGTGGCACCAAACATAAAGACTTAATTTCAGATTCTCAGTAGCCAATGTAAAAGCTAGGTGCAGTTCAGTAGCACATATTTGCAATTCCAGTGCCTGAGAGAGCTTGCTGGCCAGCCAGTCTAGCTTAGTCAGTGAGCTCCAAGTTCAGTGACACAGACAGCCTCAAAAAGTGAGCAATGCACTTATTTCAATTCTGGCCACTATACTAGCATGCATGTACATGTACACACACAAAATAAATGTAAAAGAAGGAAAAGGATATATAAATGGGAATTAGCATATGAAAAATATTCCATATCATATACTGACCAGGAAAATAAAAACCAAAATGTGACATTGCCACAAGCCTACTGGAACAGCCAAAATCAAGATACAGACACCACCCACCACCAGGAGAACTCTATGGGATAGGATACTCTTGTTGCTGCTAGAAATACAACAAAAGAAACACTTTGGAAAACTTCTTGGTTGTTGTTTATTATGTATGCTTTGTGTCTACCCAAAGACCTACATGTGGATGTTTCTAGCAGCTTGATTTATAACTACCAAAACTTAGAGCTAACCAAGATATCCAGTACGGGGGCTGGAGAGATGGCTCAGAGGTTAAGAACACTGGCTGTTCTTCCAAAGGTCCTGAGTTCAATTCCCAGCAACCACATGGTGGCTCACAACCATCTACATTGAGATCTGGTGCCCTCTTCTGGAGTGAATGTGTACATGCTGTCAGAACACTGTATACACAATAAATAAATAATCTTTTAAAAAAAAAAAAAAAAGATATCCAGTACGTGAACAGATGAAGCCAGGTTCAGAGAGACAGTAGTGCATTCTGCACTAAAGAGAAGAGAGCTCTAAAGGAAGGAGAGAAGACATGAAGAAAATGTGAATGCATACTCTAAGAAATGAATTTGAAAAGGTCATATACCGTACGAATCATCATAGCTATGTATCTGCATAGCCTGAGAAAGGCCAAACAATGGAGACTAAACAAAGATCACAGGTGGCCAGGGTCTGGGAGATGGGGACAAGGTAGGGAGACACTTCACATAATATTGTTTGGCAGATATACATCATCATATATTTGTCAAAATGTAGAATGAGCAGCAAGTCTGGGTGACAGTGGCCTGTCTAAAATACAAAGACCTGACTCTGGTGAAGAGTTTAGACATGGGAATGAAGCCCAGATAGGAGCGTCTGTTCTCTTTCCTTCAACTTCACTATGAACCTAAAACAAGCCAAGGCATTCTAAAAAACTGTTACAGAGCAAAGCCTCATCAGCACTACTCTTGAGTTTTATGAAGAAATTAACAACTTCCAGTACTTTTTCAATATGAGATAAAATAAAAATACGTAAATATGACAGCCAGACATGTTATACCATGGAAACCAAGTGTGTCTCACCAGTGAATAAGTCAAAAATAACTTACCAACCTGTCTGTCTTTGTCTTTGCTCATGTCTTACACATAGTGTGAGCTGCTCTGCCTGAGCTATAGCACCCTCATCCCAGCCATGAATCCTCTTGTTTTTTTTATTTAAAATTTTTTAATTGATACATTCAAAATATCAACCAAACAGCTGCACCATTCTTTGTTGATTTTGCAGTTGCAGAGTGGTATTCAGTTAATAGAGCCATTCTTCCACAACAGGTGCATCAGGGACAACTGAAGACCTAAACCTATCCCATATGTAACTTGTCTGATCTATGCACCAACAAAATAAGCTTTCATTTCCATGACAACCACAGCCCAATCCTGGGTCATGCCAGGTTACAGGCTATGAAAAATATTACCAGGACAAGGTTATCTAAAGACACACTTAGTAGTGTGTTAACTACACACACACACACACACACACACACACACACACCCCATCACATTGGTTTGAAAACAAATATTACCACTTTACATTTCATTTGTTTCTATTTTAAAGGCATGAGTTGTACTAGGAGTGTCAAATACATTATAGCCAAAAAAAAATTCTAAGAATATAATTGAAATAAAAATTAAAATGAAAAAAATTAAGAAATAATAATTTTCTAAATTCTGGAAAATACAGATCACAGTTTCCCTGCCTCCTGGTATCCCTGCACATAGGCATGCAAATACCCTCTGGCTACAAATTGTGGGTGATATCAACCACAGTATTAACACAGTATCAACACATTTCTTTAAATGATCTAAATGTATAAAATTCCAACTACTTCTGAATTTACCTATTAAATCTAAAATACTTTTATTTGATTTAGAATCATTTTAGATATTCATGCAATAGTAATCTTTAGCTACTTTGGTATCTCCAATAGGCAAAGAGAGGTACACAAGATCCAGCAATGAGGCACCCAGCAATGGTACCCTGGCTTGGCCTCACCAAGAAACCACCTCCCCAGCCATCCAAGCACTCAAAGCCGGAAATAAGCTTTTCTATTTCATGTCGAACCTACAGAATTTATCAATGCTTATTATCTGAGGATTCTTGAATTCCTAAATTTTGACTGCACGTTTATATACACATTGTATGTATCCCATCAAAACGAACCTCCATTTCAGCTGGTTAAGAGTTACTATATTTTGTTAGCTTCTTGGATAAAACTGCTTATTAGAACTAAATAGAGATTTCACTACTGCTCATGTCAGTAGAGACCAAGTTTGGGAAGACACCTCTTTAAAGATTTTTAAATCTAAAATTGTGCCTTTGGTAACCTTTAGAAGAAAAATTATAATGACTATATATCCACAAAAAAAATTTCATATCTCTCTCTCTTTCTCTCTCTCTCTCTCTCTCTCTCTCTCTCTCTCTCTTCAAAACAGGGTTTCTCCATGTAATTGCGCTGGCTGTCCTGAACTCACTTTGTAGACCAGGCTGGCCTCGAACTCACAGAGATCTGTCTGCCTCTGCCACCTGAGTGCTGGGATTAAAGGTGTGTGCCACCACACCCAGCTCCAACTCTTTTAGAATTACTTGTGCTTTTTAAAAATACAACTTCATTATTTTCAGAATCAGAATGAGTGAAACAATCAAATCATGTTTCAGTTACTATAACAGAGGTTCCAAAAGAAGAGATAAAGGAGTAAAGCTAGGGGCTGGAAAGATGGCTGGAAGGTAAAGTGCCACATAAATGAGGAAAGGAGTGCAAATCCCTAATCCTGCTAAGGCCTGCTTTAGCTTTAGCATAACTGCAGCCATTTTTGTCTTCAGTCTCCACTTGAGTTATGAGTTGCTCATACTTGGTTACTTTGTTACCTCCACACTCTGAAGAATCCCCAACTACAGCTCCACTTAGGACCAATCAAATTAAAGGTCAGTAAGAAATGCTTTGTCTAGCAAGTCAAAATGATGTAGTGCTGCCCTCCCCTTGCTTCCTACCTGGTTGCTACCTAGGATGCAGTTTGTTTCCTAGACCTGGTTACCTGGTTGTTACCTAGATATGGTTTTTCTTATAAAAAGCCTGACTTGGAAGCAGACCAACGTCACAGTTATGCTCTGAGACCTCTGTGACCCTGGTCATGATGACTATGACCAGTTTCAGGGTGTGTGTTCAATAAACCATCGATATCTGACTGACATCAGTGACTGAGAGGTTTGTGTGGCTGTTCTTGGACTAGAACAGAACCCACATGAGAAGTCAGTGTTCGAGAAGCAGTGAATGGGGATCCCCAGAGCCAGAGCACCAGAATAGCTAAATCAGCTTGGGCTCACTCTGTAGACCAGGCTGGCCTCGAACTCACAAGAGCTCTCCCTGCCTCTGCCTCCAGACTGCTGGGATTAAAGGCGTGCGCCAGGCACTACACCCAGCAATGACAGGCAGCTGTGAACTGCCATGTGGGTGCTGTAATTTGAACACAGGTCCTTTGGAAAAGCAGCCATTGTTCTTTACTGCTGAGCCATCTCTCCAGCCCCAAGATCCTGCCTCAACGAATGAAGACACCCAACATTCACCTTGAACACATGTGCATGCACACACATACACACTTGTGTAAATATATACATATATACACCACACACATGCAAATGAATACATATATACACCATGCATACACACAGGCAAATATGTACAAATATACACCACACAGGTAAATTCATACATATATATACACCATACAGGTACACACACATATGCATGCAAATATATACATATATACACTACATATACACACATGCAAATATATACATACACACACACACACACACACACACACACGAAACAAAAAAACTAAAAATTCTTTAAACAAAAAAAAAAAAAAAAGAGTTAAAGCCGAGAAAAATACAGCCATGAGTTTCACAAGCTCCTTTCACAGAACTGGCATAAAATGATATGATATTAGCTTCATTTAATTTTGTTTCCTGGGATAAAATCAATGTCTTTATCATTCCAATGAAAAGGACTAGGGTATTTTTGGGGAAAGGGCTGAAATAGTGGGTGTGGAATAGGAAACACAAGATGAGCCTAGGATACTACTGTAGCTGAAAGTGCTAAAAGAAACTCACAGGTGACGTGCCACAGTGGCATCTTGGTGGCACACGCCTTTAGTCCCAGCACATGAGAGGAGAGATAAAAAGGTCTCTGTGATTTAAAGGCCAGCCTGGTCCATGTACTATATGTTCCAGGACAGCCAGGGACACACAGTAAGAACTTGTCTCAAAAAAGCAAAACAAAAGCAGGAGCCTAAGAACAAGCTTCGAGCAACAGTATTAAATTATAACCCAAAGGACAAAAGAAATCTCCACAGGACTACAAAGGCATGGTGACTTACTAAAACATACAGAAACAATCTATTACAAAGGAAAAAATTCAAATAGTGCATGAAGGAGTGGGGGCCAATCCACCACAATCACTGTCCAGAAAAGACCTGTTGTAGGTGCTAAGGATGCTAAGCAAAATGCTACAGAGAGAGAAGATCGTCTGTATCTCTCACATTTATATTCTCTTTTTGAACTGGAAGCACAACACTGATCACCCGTGTGCTGAGCCCCCACAGTGGAACACACAGGGCAATTGCTTCCCAATGACATCTGGACATGAGACTGGAATCAAGTGGCCAACTTAGCATCATCTTAAGACACACAGATGACCTTGCACCCCTGATGAGACAAAATAAAATAAGCACATGAGACTACCCCAAATACCCACAGTCTTAGTCAAAAAAAAAAAATCAAAGAATCCAAGAAAAGCAGTTGTTTTTCAAAACTGGCAAGATAGTGAAAACAAACAAAGAATAAGAAATCTCAAGACATGAGGCATCTAAGGAGACAGAAAATACAGTATGAGATCCTGGAACATCAGACAGATAGATACCAGTAAAATGGGAAACACAAGTAACAGCAGGGGAGGGGATTAAATGTGCAAAGGAAACTTACTGACCTCTTCAACTGTTCTTACCACAAACCTAAAACTCTGACAGAAATAAACAAATTCACAATAGTAAATGTACAGAACAAGTGTGTGTAATTATAATGAAGTATAGAGAATAATTCAGGGGAAATTGAACTCTTTAGCAAAGGCTACAGTTGTAGATCTGAGGCAAGGCACTCCAAAAGAAAAAAAAAACACACTATTTTAAACTGCTGGTATGGTAACAAGCCTGTGATCCCAACATGTGGAAGGTGACAGCAGGACGTTCAGTACTTCAGTCACCCTCAGCTACAGACCAAGTTCGAGGCCATCCTGACCTACATGAAACCCCATTTTTAAAAAGGGGGGAGAGAGGGAGGGAGGGAGGGAGGGAGGGAGGAAGGAAGGAAGGAAGGAAGGAAGGAAGGAAGGAAGGAAGGAAGGAAGGAAGGAAGGTTGGTTTTAAAAGTGACTAAGCTAGAAAGTCAGTAAAAATTAGACTTAGCTCAGCCTAGTTCTCAGAGGCTGACCTCAAATGAGGGTTGGGTTTAAGGACCCTTGGCATTTGAGTCAAGGGGCCCTCACTGTCCCTCAGAGTCCTGACCTTCTACTTAGGCTCTGTCCATAAGCCAATGGGACAACAGTCTTTCTTTCCCAGCTCCTCAGAAATGGAGGCAAAGTGCAAGGCAGAGAGCACAGCCAGCAATGAGCTTTCTGTTTCCTGACTGAAGTTCCCATTGCTCATACTTGTTTACAATTACATATATGTATATAATAGATTGACTACTGTAACCCCATCCTCTCTTGATGCCCACCAGTCAACTCGCCACCCACACTAGCTCTACCCTATAAGAGCCTTTCCCACATTCTTGTCTTTTTTCTTTTATGAACCACTGAGCTCAGTGAGGGCATGGGTATGGAAGTGTCCGCCAGAGGCTGGTGGGATCCCAATGCTTTCTGCAGATAAATATCTCCACACAAGCTTAGAGGACAGAGCCAGTATATGTCCCCTCACGCACATCTGTCACACAGTGTGCCAAATGAACTTCCAAATTATTGTCCTGTCCCTGCCACACATAAGGAGCAGGGCTGAAGCCCTGATTCTCTCTGCTTAAAACAATCCTCCCAGATCACTCTCACAGAAAATGCCCTCTGGTCCAGCAGAAGCTCTCCAGCCTCCAGCTCCTTCCTGTCACCTTACAACTTGTAAACTAAACCAAACCACTTGCCAGAAAAAGCCAAGCTGGCACATGTTTGCCAACACCCACTTTTCCACCCCCTTTACCACTAGCACATCACTCACACCCATCTACTTCAAAGTACCCTTAAATGTGCAGACTACGTTAGTAACAGGGGCCCTCTCCAGAACTTCCAGTATTTTAGATTACACATGCCTACTAACAAAGTGTTTCTGCTTTAAAAATTACAAATGCAAAGACAATTTTCTCAGATTATTTAATATATTTTATCTCAATGTTTCTAAAATTTGTATGCAGAGCAAGGGGAAACCTTAATGCTTAAACACTGGTTTCATTTTCAAAACTGTCCTGCCAATCACACAACAGGATTACCCCAAATTTGAGGTTAGCCTGGGCTAGAGTGAGGTGCAGGCCACCATGAGATACTGAGTGAAGCCCCAACTGGTAAAAAGCAAAGAGAAGCTGGGCAATGCATGCCTTTAATCCCAGTACTCTGAAGGCAGAGGCTGAAGACAGAGGCAGGCAGATCTGCTAGTTCAAGGCCAGCCTGGTCTACAGAGAGAGTTCCAGGACAGCCAGGACTTACCAAAGAATCCCTGTCTTAAAAAAAAAAAAAAATCAAAAAGAGGAGAGAAAACAAAAACAAAACCCTTAGGTCATGGCAGGCTTATTTTACACAGCTACTCATTTTCTTCGGTGAGCTGAGTATTTTCTTATACTTGTGTGATACACTAAGATTATTTAAAGGGCTGGAAAGATGGCTCAGCGGTTAAAGGCATGCACTATTCATATAGGAAACCCAAGTCTGGTTCTCAAAAACCATGTCAAGCAGCTTAACTCCTGCTCCCAAAGAGGCTCTGCAGCCTCTGGCCTCCGTGAGTACCTCCACTCACATGTACAAAGCCACACACAGAAATGCATGCATACACAGTGTAAAATAAATAGAATAAATCTTAGATTTTCTTCCTCAGAAATTATAATGTTTCCAATAAAGAACCTGCTGCCCTCCCACTAAATGCCTTCAGTGCCATCATGTCCCTCCTGTGGAGCTCATTCTGAGGACAGTCCCCATAAGGACCCCACTGCCTACACAGACTGAAGAAAATCACAGCTACTAAAAGAGAACCCTAGGTTTTTATTTTAAGAACAGGTTCATGTTGGGGCTAATAAAATTGCTTCTGATAGGCTGATTTCAATGTTGTGATCTGGTTAACCCCTTTTAAGGCATTCTCTTGATTGGTTAATAAAAGTTGCTGATAGCCATTTAGCTGGGCAGAAAGAGTATAGGAAGGCAGGACTTCCTGAGATTAGTTCCTGCTTCACACAGATAATTAGTTCATTCCACCAGGAGACACAGAAGCAGATAACGGTGTTTGAGAACGCTGGAAGGTAATCATAGGCACAAGGTGGTTTGGGATTAGGTGATCCGAGTTAACTTAGAGTAGCTAATTGAGAGTCTGCCCAGCTAAGGGTTAAGCGTTAAAACATTAAAAGATCTTGGTGTATTTAATAATAATACAGCAAGGAGAAAGGACCGTTGCAGCTTATAGGCCATCAGTCCAGGCAATCCAGGGCCACTCCCGTTGAGATCCCGCAAATCTCCCGCCAAGCCAGTGGCAATTCTACCAGCCTAATATAACAACTTATATTACTTAACAGAGTTTAGGTTACAGGTGGTGTAGGCCACCCTTGGTCTGGGGCTCTTTCCCCAGGATAAATCAGGCCACCAGTTAAGGCGGGCCAGGCCCGTCAGCTGATATCCTGCCAGGCTACCCGCTACTCTGCCAAGCCGCTGGCTGCTCCGCCAGCCTAATCTTACAGTTTATACTTATTAATAAATACAATTGATAATTGCAGTTCCAGGTTCATTTGAAAAACCTGGGTGGCTGAGATGAAAACACAAAATGCCACTTCTGAATAAATGTCAATCTTAAGTGACAAACAGAGTGAACTAAAGGCTCAGCCTTCCAGCTATAAAAGGCTACCTACTTCAGTCCCCAAGCTCATCTCTTCCTCCAGCTCTTGGATGCAACAAATTCTAATATAGATATGGGGCTTCTTCCCAAGCTATACTGATCAGAGTCCTTCGGGGAATTTCCAGGTAAAGACATAATCAAATTCAGATACTGTCATTATGCTTCCAAGTAGGTAAAGGGCCAGACTATTATGAAAGAGTGAAAGCAGCTAGGATGTTGTGGTCAAGACATTCCTGGTTCTGTTTGTACAGACAGCCCAGGTGGCCTGGTGCTCATCCCAAAGTGGAGTAAATCAGTAAGAGTTGTATTTCATAAGCCAATGAAGCCCCCTTTTTAATCAAACCTTTTAAAAGCTTCCTTTGGGCTTCTATAGCACAACTCACCTGAGATATGACTCGCTGCCAACTTTAGGAAATAGATCAGAATTAAACACCACCACATCACAGGTAAATGTAGCAAAAAGTAAATTACAAAATTTCCTCAACTTACTTCAATATAACTGGTGGTATTTAGCCCACCTCCTATCCAGACTGAAAGAAAATAAATGCAACTCATTAAAATCTAGTATCTTAGCACAAATATCTTAGTATCAGTTTATCAGCTATCCTTTTACCTATTTTTTTCCAGATTGATTCAACTACCAAGAACTAGCTACAAACATTACTTGATCTAACCTCCTCTAACCCACCCTAAATGCCAGCTTCTTAAACAGCTGTTACAGTATCTTACCCTAAGAATAAATCCATTTTAGGCTATCAGAAAGTCAAGAAAAAATTAAGAGGCATCAAAATATTAAATGTCGGCAGGTCCTGTTCCAGGTACTGGGGAGAATGAGAAGGAAAACAGAACCCAGTCTTGCTCTCATGAGGTTTAAATACACAATGTGTCAATGGAGGAAGATTTTTCATGATAAAACGGTAACAGTAACGAAGGACCTATAGAGCATCACATGGGGTCCCAGGGCAGAGCCTTAGACAAAGAACCATGCAGCTGAGGCGGAAGCCAGCACATCCCTGGTTATGGAGCTGCCAGGGCTGGCCAGGCGGGGCTAGAGGGTAAGTAACTGGGAAATAAGAGATGTGCAGTCAGGGGAAGGTGATACTCACATACGGAGTAATAACTGCCCCCACTTTGGTGTTTATTTATTAAGGTTAGTTTTTGTTGTCGTTCTTATTTATTTGTTTTGTGTGTCATAGTCTCCTGTGGCCCAGGCTGACTTGAACTTGCTCTATAGCCAAGGCTAGCCTTGGATTCCTGACCTCCTGCTTCCACCTCCAAAGTGATAGGATTACAGGTATGGATCACCACACTCAATCTCTTTGGGTGTTGCTTGACTTTTTAGGACCAAATCTCACTATGTATGTAGCCCTGGATATCCAGGACTCACTAGTTGCAATCCTCCTTACTCTGCCTCGTTGAGGTTAAAGGGAAGGTGACTAACGTCAATGAACATCTCCACAGTGCCAGACAACACACAAAGGTGTTTTCTGCTACACATTCTAAAAGCAACACAGATTGGTGGAAAACTTCAATTTATGCAAAGTCAAATGCTGAAGACAACTGGGATTTAAAACAGAAAAACGAGACATTCAAAACTCATACAACTTTATAACAAAACATTACCAAAATTAACAATCCAAATTAAAATGCTAATAAAAATTTTAGTGGCTAATTTCTCATGAGAAGAATATCCAATTTCAGGTAGAAAAACAAAAATCTAAAAGAATCAAAGAATATATATTTGAGGCAGCTGAACAAGACTTCAGCCTAGAGCCCTTAAAGTAGTAATCCCAGTGCCAAGGAGGTAAGAGGCTGGGGTAGGGTCATTAACTGCAAGTGATGGTCTACAAACCAAGTTCCAGGCCAGCAGGACTACACTTTTTTAGGAGAAAGTGTGGGGCTTTCTCCCCAAAAAGAAAAGGAAAAAACAAAAATAAAACAAAACAAAACCACTGAAAAGATGCTCAGCCAAATTTCCCAAAAAGGAAGAACCCAGTGCCCTCTAGAGCCGCTGTGGTTCATGAGCTCTGATGTTGCTACTTAGGGCCAAACAAGAGTGGGAGAGGAGAGGGTTCCGAAGCCAGAGCAACTCTCTTGTTACAGCCACAGAACTTCCATGTTTTCCACACCCTGGACTGTTTTTTGAGCTTGTCCTCAATTTTCAACTCAACTTAAACCCATGAGAAATATATGGTATTTCGCAAATAAAGGAAGTCGGTAAATCAAATGTTCCCAAACTTTTCTTTACTCCTGGCACTCAATCAGCAGCTTTCTGCCCACTGTCCACACCGACGGCTAAACCCTCAGACAGCTTCAAACCACAGCCATTAAGTTAAACCATATACACATATTCGTGATGTCACATATGCATGTGGCACAAGAGGGCCACAGTGCACACGCGCAGGATGGAGGATAACTTTGAGAAGTCCTTTCTCATCCCAACACGCGGGTCGTCTACGGACTGAACTCAGGCTGTGAGTCTTCACAGTAAGCACGCTTACCCAGCACTAAGCCATCTCGCTGGCCAACACCATAATGCTTCTCAAAGATACTAGTAACTATTGTCTCAGAATGGGGGACAGCCACTTTTCAACTTGTAGACACTATTTCTATGCCACTTTGTCAGAGCAAAGGGAACAGCCTACAGTGCTTCCACAAGACTGTCACCTGGCAGACACAAGAAAGGCAAAGGAAGTATGAAACGGGGCAGCAGCTCTGCACAGGAGTGACCCAAAAAGGAGAGAAAGAGAAAGAAAAAGGGGTCATTAACCACCTACAAGGACAGGAAACTACAAAAGGAAGGACCTGAAGGACCAAATCCCCTCCTGATTGCCACACCCAGC
>CAJQZJ010033081.1:3041549-3056497 GCA_907164525.1 Lophiomys imhausi | reverse complement strand
CTCAGTTAACCACAACTTCTTACCACATGCCTGCCCCTCTTCTACACATATCTCCAGTATCCAAATTTGTGGACTATCTAGGAAGTGTATATCAATAGTTAAGGATGTGACGAGGTCACCACTGTGGGAGCTATTTCTGCTTCTCCCAACTCTGACCCTCTCTTTTCTCCTGTTTTGTTGCCACTCATAATCTGAAATGAAGATGGAACACTGCCATCAGCCAACATTCAACAACAGACACAGGAAGAAAGTACAAGCTCCTTCCGAGACATAGCAAGTGACTCAAGAGACATCGAGAGATGGAGCACAGCCTCAAAGCCCTACATCCCTGCCACAGTGAAAGGGCAGGCCACCCAAGGGTATATGGAGCATCAGGAGCTCATGAGGCCAGCCTCAAAGCCCTACATCCACGCCACAGTGAAAGGGCAGGCCACCCAAGGGTATATGGAGCATCAGGAGCTCATGAGGCCAGAACCAACGAGCAATGGTATAGCAGCATCAGTTAAGGATTTAAATGGAAGAGGGGACCAAGGGAACCAGATTACAAAGAACAGGGGAGTCAGGAACCAGTGCACAACAGATCATGACTTGATCAGCTATAACTTGTAATCTCAGGTCCAGGTCTGTAGGTATAAGGTAACTGTGTAATTCAAATGCTGATTTCTATACTCCCCATATCTGGTTCCAGTCCTTGTCACTGCTCCCCAATTGTCCCCTTATATCCTAATAAAGTAGCTTACAGTCACTGAGCAGGGAGAGTACAGGGTTAGACTTCCTGACCTCCAGGTGAGGAGGAGTTAAAGAGAGGAAGTAAAGGGATTCAGGAGAAGCAGAGGCAGGAGAGAGGAGAAATTCAGACGAAGCATGAAAGTTACAAAGTGCAAGTATCTCTGAGATTTACGCTGGGGGAAAGCCAGCTTAGTTTAGTGGGTTAAGAAAAAGTACTAAGTGCTAAGTTTTTGTGTTGCGAAGAGTGTTTAACAAATAATATAATAGTCTCAAGTATTTAGATGATAGCAGGGTTAAGAGGTAAACTGTGAAAGTAACACAATTATATATAGTTACACTAACACAGGTCTTGATTTCTTTTACCTTAGTGTGGTAATTCCTTGCTCTGACAGCATATCTAAGTTGTTCCCAAGCCAAAAGAAAAGATTCTAGAGGTGGCCCAACCTGCAGAACAGGATACCCAAACAGAGCCTGATGATGATCTTACATTTTGAACACCACGAGTCCAAGGAGCAAGGAACTTACTCAGCTAAAACAACTTCTTTTCTGGACTTCGATGACCTCCAAAGAGACAGAGTTCTGCAGGGACCAGGAAACCCTCACATCATCTGGAACGCCTCCCCAATTCAATGTAGCAGAGCCTGCAGTTTGCGTGTACTTCATCAGGGTTTCCAGGTGAAAATGGGTAGGACAACTGTCCCCAGGAAGGCCATCCTAGTTAAGACTAAACAACTACATCAAGAATGTGTCTGCAGATGTCTGTTCTAGAAACAAATGGCTGCTCACAGATCCTAAGATAGGACTCCCAGAGACAGCCAGGTGTGGTGACTTATCTATGATGCCAGCACTCAGGAGGCTGAGGTGGGAAGATCAGGAGCTCAAGACTAGCCTGGGCTACATAAGAAAGTCAAGGACAGGGCACAGTAAATATGAGCATGACTGATTTGTCTGTGTTCTACCATTCAGAATGTCAACTTTCTTCCCATTCTGAATCCTTATTCTAAACTCATAAACATAGAAATTCATATTTCTATATTACTTTAAATCCACAGTTCCCAAGTTCCCAATTATTAAATATTATAATCCATGTATAGCTTTAAAAAGAATGGTCACAGGACATGGAGCAATGAATCAGGTATGACTGGGAAACTTTCTCCCTGCTTGCTCATTTTCACAGTACTACAAGTTCTATAGAGGCTACTGGACAAGAAAAGTCATCAACAGTCTTACCCAGCTATAAGCTTCATGAGCTATAATAACCAGCCTGGTTAAGATGTGCCTGCAGGTCCAATAGTGGAATATTATGTTATGGAGATAGCCGATGACTTGTTTTTTCTTTTCTTTTAATTGGGTTCAAGGCCAGTTCCACAGGAAGAAATTTCCATGTGGCACTCTTAAGTTTGGCCAAGAACCCTTGGCTTCGGAGTTTTAAACCCCAGGGGTGATACCACTACTATCATATCGCTAAATGGATAATATCAAACCTGCTCTAGATACATGTATGTGTACCCACATATTAGTACAATTTTCAGTCCTCATCAGACAAGCTTCTTTGTTCAGTGGATGAGTTACTGCACAATTGGCCAAAACAGAGAGAAGACCTGTGCCGTACTGAGCCATAGGTGCTCAAGGTTCAGGGAAAATCGAGGAAGCAGGGGTAGGGAAAGACTAAAAACCAGAGGTTCAGCAAAACTAGGCTAAAGAGTATCTTCTAGATATTACAGGACCAATGCCCTCCCAAATTTTCAACAGCTGTGCTGTTTGTGTAAGACTTGCATAATTATCAAGGCCAGTCAACATTCCAGCCCCCATCCCCACCTAAGTTGATAATGACAGTTGATGGCTTCTGGAAGAGAGTCAGTTTTATTTAAGGGTTAAGTCAACAATGCTCCAGGGGACAACCACACACCAATGTGTATATGGGCAGCAAAAATTGGACTGGGTGGAGTTTTTTAAAAAATAGTAAACAGAGAGAGAGGGGGAGAGAGAGAGAGAGAGAGGTGGGGTAAGAGAACTAGATATAGAAGGTATTAGGTGGAGAAATGGTGAAAAGAATACAATCAAAAACAATATGAAATACAATGATGAAATAAAATAAATTTCAAAAGGATTTTTTAAAGGGATTTTTCCTGGGGTGGGAGGGAATATGTTTTTGTGTGTGTGCAGGCAAGTGAGGACATGCAAGTGGAGGAAGTCAATCCTAAGTGTTTGTTGTTCCTTGGTTGATCCACCTCATTTTAAGATAGGGTAGGGTGTTCTCAATAAAAAGGGGTCCTCTGGATAAGGCCAGACTGGATTACGCAGGAAGCACCAGGGATGCTCCTGTGTGTATCTCAACACTGGAGTTCAGGTACAAGCCACTACGCCCAGCTTTAATGTGAGTTCTAGCAATCTGAACTCTCGTCATTCATGCTTGCATGGCAAACATTTTCTTTACTCCACCATCTCCCCAGTCAGTTTAAACAATGTTTTTGGCTAGACATGATAGCATACACCTGCAATTTTAGCATGTAAGGAAGCTGAGGCAGGAGGATCAAGAGTTTGAGGCCAAAGCCTGGGCACACTGAGTTCCAATCCCTCCATGGCTATACAGCAAGACCAATACAACATTTCTTTATTATGAAAATAAAAATAAAGAAATGGTTTTTGTTGTTTTGTTTTTTCTTGGGGTTGTTTGGTTTGGTTTGGTTTTTCTGGTTTTTTGAGTGAGGGTTGCTCTGTATAGCCCTGGCTGTCCTATACTCACTTTGTAGGCCAGGTTGGCCTCAAACTCACAGAGATGTGCCTGTCTCTGCCTCCAAAGTGCTGGGACTAAAGCTATGTGCCACCACACCTGGCAAGAAATGTTCTTAAATGAAAACAAAAGCCAGGTGTGGTGACCATAGCTGTAACCCCAATACCTGGAAAGACTGTCTTGAGTTAACAACAACCTGGGCTGCAGAGCAACAAAGATCCTGTACCAGGAAAAATGTTTAAAGAGGCAAACAGGGGCTGGCAAGATAGCTTAGCACATAAAGCTATCTGCCGGGTACCTAAGTTCCCTCCCTGGAAATCACGTGAAAGGAATGAAACAACTCCACAAAGATGGCCTCTTACCTGAAAATGTACTCAGTAGAGTCCCGTTCATTTTTTGTTGGGTTGGTTGGGTTTTTTGTTTGTTTGTTTGTTTGAGACAGGGTTTCTCTGTATAACAAGGTCTCACTGTCCTGGACTCACTCAGTAGACAGACCAGATTGACCTCACACTCATTGAGATCCATCTGCCTCTGCCTCCTGAGTGCTGGGATTAAAGGTGTGCGCCATCACACCTGACTTTTTTTTTTTAATTTTTTAAAGGGCATGAGGCAGCAGCATTAACAGAAACTCCTCTTTGCCTGGCCCCATACTAACTACATGCATTCTCATTTCATTCCTAACAACCAATCAATGAACAGAGAACTATCCTTTATTTCAACTTCCAGATGTGAAAGCCAGCAGTAACAGTCACATGATCTCACAAAACCATCCACAGATAAAGAGTGACAGGAATCAAAGCAGCTACCAGGAGCCAGCTCTTCAGCACAGTAGCATGCTAGAATAAAAGTCTGCTGCCAGTTCTGACAGACCCTATGCAGCCTCCATTTACTGATGGAGAGAGCACACGGCCTTAGGAGGGCTGATATCTCACCAGTGCAGCAGACTTTAGCATGAAAACAGAACATGCAAGTTGCTCCAGCTGAAGCTGAAAATGAGGTACACAAATAACTGGAAGGAAAGCCAGTGTCTAAACTACCAATGGGTACGTAAGTACAAGTGACACCGTTGTGATAGCAATTGCAACCAAAAGCAAAATAGAAATCTAATGTTGCCACCGAGTCAATAATATTCCCATGTCATAGTAAGACCCATGCAGAATCCACACAGTAACACAAACCCTACCAAACCAAAGATTGCTGTGACACTGAAATCCACTACCAGGGTAGGAGAACAGGTTTTCCCCATTCCCAATCCTCGGACAAAGTAATGCCCTTGAAATACCATTACTTAGATCTTTCTGAACAATTAGAACATTTTATTCCTATTTATCAACTTTACACAAGACCCAGTTACAATAAATACCAACATGTGGCTTGCTGTCACAGGCCTTTTATCCCAGGCAGAGACAGCTGAATTTCTGTAAGTTCAAGGCCAGCCAGCCTGGTCGACAAAGCAAAATTCCAGGCTGGCCAGGGCTGTAGATAGTAAGACCCTGTCTCAAAAGGGAAACAAACAAACAAACAAAAAACCAACAACAACAAAAATATCCCAACAGTTTTCATCATATAACAACTCTAACTCTGCCAAGGAATCGGAGGAATAAATATGAAATGCCACCAGAAATACATGTATCTAGCTCTTCAGAACTAAGTGGAAAGATGAAATAGCAGCTGTCTCCCCAAAGGTCACTTGCTGGTCATACAGCCCAGGACAGCCTTGAACTGGTGGTCTTCCTGCCTCTGCCTCCTGAATTGAGGAATATAGCTACCATGCCTAGTTCTTCCCTCATCTAAATATCCAAATTACTAAAATAAAACTTCTTCTTTTTACTTTTATTTTTACTTTTTCGAGACAGAGTCTCATTGGCTTTGTAAACCAGGTTAGCCTTGAACTGAAGAGATCCACCTGTCTCTGTGTCACTCCCTGGAATTAAAGGCCACCACAAGCAGCCTAAAAGATTAAAAAATGTTTAACAGCCAGGCGGTGGTGGCGCACGCCTTTAATCCCAGCACTTGGGAGGCAGAGGCAGGCGGATCTTTGTGAGTTCGAGGCCAGCCTGGTCTACAAAGCGAGTCCAGGACAGCCAGAGATATTCAGAGAAACCCTGTCTCGAAAAAAAAAACCAAAAAAAAAAAAAAATGTTTAACTGAGCTCAGGCTGGCAAGATGGCTCAGCAGGTACACTACCAAACATGAAGATCTGAATTCGATCCCCAGGACCCACGAGGGAGAACTGATTCCCAAGTTGTCCTCTGACCTCCACACAACCTGCACCATGCATGGCATGTGCCTCACCCCCAATAATTAAAATAAATATATATTTAAATATATATTTAGGTAAAGTATAAGTTTACAAAGGTCTTAACTGAACTGGACATGCTGATATATGTCTACAGTCCCAGCATTTGTGATGTAACAGAATCCAGCAGTTCAAGACCATGTTGAGCTGGACTAATAAAAATAAATGAGAGTTGGAGCTAGCAAAACAGCTCAAACTGATCCCTAGAATGCCAGAGCTCTCTTCTGCTACTTGTCCTCTGACCTTTATACACAGTACAGCGCACACACACACACACACAACAAATATAATAAATGTTTAATATTTTTAATTGACAGACTTGACATTTCAACACAGAGGCGACATAATAAGCATACTAACTAAATTACGAGTTGAGTGAGTGAGAAAACCATAGGTAATATTTCAGTTCACTACCTTGGTATAAATTTACAGAAGCTATTTCCCCCCTCATGTTTTTTTTTGGGAGGGTGGGGTGAGTTAATCATCTGTTGGGCTCAATCCCCAGCACTGCAAAAATAAATAAAAGGGTTGGCAAGATGCATCACAGGCAAACAGCACTTGCCACCAAACCTGAAAACATGACTCTAACATCCAGACGCACAAGGACGGAAGGAGAGAACTGACTCCCTTCATGGGCATGTAGTAGCTGTGGGAGTGCACACACCATAAATGTAAAAATAATAACAGTTCTAGCTAAAAATCAAAATAAATCTGTTGACTTAATACTAGATCCATGTTAAAATGCTCCCACCATTCAAGCAAACACCATAGTAACAAAACCACAAACCTGTAGCAAACCTTTGAAAGAATCACTGATTACCTCTTCAAAATACTCTACCTTCTAAAGCACAGACAAAAAAGAAAACAACCCTAATACCTTTGACCTCAGAGGAGAAAAGAAAGAACCCAAGTGCTAGCATAGCAAGCATGAAGCCCTGAGCTCCATCCATGCACTGCATAAACAAAGCATTCGGTACCACCTTATAATCCAGCACTTAGAAGGTGGAGGCCACCTCACAAGTTCAAAATCATCCTCAGTTAGACAGAGAGAAGGAGGCCATCCTGGGACTACATCGAACTCTGACTTGAAAAGAGAAAGAAAATCCAGTAGATTAACATCTAATCCCTAAAAAGTAACGTTCACTGTACTAATTAAAATTTTGAAATATGTCTTTACTTAAAATATAGAAAAAGCACCAATCAGGGTGTCTCATTCTACAATCCCAACATTTGAGAGACAGAGGCAGGAGGGTGAGAGTTCAAAGTCACCCTGGGTTACAGAGACCCTCAGGATATGTGGGAGGAAGGAAAAGTTTGAACATCCAGAGTACGGTTTCACATAATCACTAGAGCCAGACCTGGTGTGCATATCTGTGTCCCACATAGTAGGTAGGTTAAAACTGGAGGGGTCAGGAGTTCAAGGTCAAAGAGCACTGCAGAGCTGACTGACACTCTGTCTCTGGACAGGAAAAAAATACCAGTTCTCTCCTGGTTTTTAAATTCTCTCTTTAAGACAACCCAGGGAGGAGGAGGCCGCACACAAGTGGCAGACTCCACAGTTTGCTGTCTGGTGCCCACTCAGCACCCATTTCGCCTGCCATGTTCCTTAAACCTGACCTTGGCAGTTTCTTCCGTCATCTGAAGGCTCCGGGCTCTAAGTCATGTCTTGTATGTTCACTGTGGGCTACAGTTTCAAAGCAGCATTCAGCTCACTTTGTTCAACTTAAAATCATGCTGGAAAGCACACATTTTTAAACTCTAAATTAAACATTTTGAAAGGACATAACATCAAATTACTTGCCTTTAGAGTCAATTACCCTGATGGGTTAGAATGAATACAACACCGTTGTGGCATAAAAACCTTCAGAGAGGAGATGGCTAAGAAAACATCCTTCTGGTAGATTACACCCACTTACACTGAATAGACAGACTTATATTAAATGCTAATATGTTAAAAAATGGTTCAAATCAAGCTCCAGTGTTCATCAGAATGTTATAACCAAAGAAAGCTAAAAACACACTTTTATTTAGGTACCCTGCTGAGGAAAGCCTGAGTTAAAAGGCCAAGGGAAAAATATTAAGTCCTTGTGGGGTGTGGTAGTGGCGCTCAGGGAGCAGGGGCAAGACTGCTACCAGTTCCTGATCAGGCAAGACTGCATACACAGTGAGACCCAGAAAGATAAAGAACGTACACAAAGCAAAGACTTTTACATTTTACAGCCTTATAGAAAGCAACAGCCACAACAGCACACCGCACACCTCAAACAGTGACACTGCAGAAGTAGAAAAAGGATTAATATCAGCCTCAACTACACTCAATTCAAAGGAAGCCTAGGCTATATGAGATCCTGTCTCAAAACACACAAATTCCAAGATTTGAAGCATCATACATACCTGGCATACATGCAGGTTGAACATCCCTAGTTAGAAAGGCCACAATCTGAAATGCTCAAAAAATGCAAACATTTCTCAGCATCAACCAGACACAAACATAAATGCCAACCCCACCTCAAATGACAAGACACTGTTAAAGGCAGACAACACTAAAATATGAAATCTCGTTATGCTATGGTGCGAGGTGCACATGAAACAAAAATGACCTTCAGGTTCAGACTCAGATCCCATCCCCAAGACCCCATGATGTACATGCCAAAATCTAAAGGAAAAAAAAAAACAAAACACTTCTAAGTCCTGGCCATTTGGATGAAGCTGAGGTGACAGGGTTCCTAACTGGGTTCACATTCTCCCTTAATACTACAGCTACTATTCCTGTTAAAAAGACAAACCTAGCCAAGCAGAGGCAGGTAGATCTTCTGCCAGGCAGATATCTCAGAGTTCAAGGACAGCCTAGTCTACAGATAGAATTCCAGGACAGCCAGGGCTACACAAAGAACCCCTATCTTGGGGGGAGGGGGAGAAAACAAACATACCCACTTTCATTGAACACTAAGAAGGAACCAAGTTTTTCTCCCTTGTCCACTCCAGTAGCTTTAAAATAGAGGAAACAGAACAGTCCTATGTGTGTAACTGGGAAATCTAAGTCAGAGGATTCTAGTACATCAATGCAACAGAAAGGGACATCACTGTTCATTTTAACACAGGCCTTACAGAAACAACCCATTTTTACATGAAAATACTATTTGAGCCATTAATACAATAAGCAAGATTCTCCAAGGAAAACAGGTCTCCCCCTCTGAAGGTATAGCACCACCTCACAATGGCACACCACGGCCTATACCCACAAAGTTGGAGAGAGGAAAGAGGACTGGTACATACATTAAATGCAATGGAATCAGAGAAGAACATGTCAGGGCTGCAAGAGAGGCTTCTCAAGATGCAGGACTGAAACCAGGCAAAAAAACAAATCGAAGTATGGTGAAAGTTGGGTCTCTTTAGTGACATTAGTAGGCAGTTCAGATAGCATCTGAAAGTTTGGCATCCCTTTACTTGTTGATATGGACAAAGCCAGTTGTGGCCGGACAATATGACCTGTTGAAGGAGCGTAGCTAAGAAACCGTCCAAGCAGTGCACAGTTGTCATGAGAAGCAACAGGACTGCTGGACATCTCAAGAAATCCTGTGGACCCTCAAGACTGCCAAGGACTGTGAGTTAATGTGATATATAATCCAGAGGCTCCACTCAGTGGCTTTCTTCCTCCTGCCCTCACCAACTGAGAAGTCATGCTGAAGAAGCACACAGCAAGGTAAGCCATTAACAGAATTTAGACTGAGATAGTTAGCAAAGGCTTGGCATAAAACCTGCTGAGAAAGAGTTTCTTAAAGGCATCAGTTTTGGGGCCCCAGAACACCAAAAAGGTGAACAAGGCAAGTAAAGTTCAGAAGTCGCTTGGAGAAGCTTAAGGCCATGAGGCTTGCCCAGTCCAAAGAGACCACGGAGGCCAGTCTCAGCTATGGAAAAGGCTGACTCTGTAAACCAGCCACAATTTGATGGTTGAAATAAATTGGCCTTGCAAACCGGCAAAGTAAGGCTCAAAAGACTTTAAGTTGGCAATACTACCTGATGGGACTGCCATAAACCAAGTCATCCTGTAGGGATCTACGCTAAGAATATTAATATTCTTTCAAGAAAGTTAAAATAGTGTTAGTTAAGTGTTGTTAGATAGGTTTTAGAGTGTTATTAGGTATTAGGGTATTCTTAGATTATAGATTTTAGGTTATAGGTTTTAGGTTGTAGGAATTCGGTATTTTACAGATGTTTGTTATGTATTAATAAACATACGTATTTATAAATAAAAATATTCTGTTACAGGGAAGGAAGGGCACAAGTCAGACCAAAGCAGAAACAGACAGCAGCTGCACGATCTAAGAGGCAGCAAGAGGGGGGCATGGAAAGGGGAACAGGCAGAAAAGAGCCCTAAAAGCCATGCTGAAGCGCATGACCTCGGTCCACTTGGCAAGAACCAACCATTTTGAGTTTTCCACTGGGGACCTAAGTGATGAAAATCAGTACCTTAAACAAATGGCACTGTCAGTAGTTATGGTACATAAGAGAACAAATCTGTTCAGAAAAACAGGAACAGTAGCACAAAGACCAAACATAAAAGCCTCCCCCATTCATGACTTCCTCTGGACTCAAGGCCAGAAGACATTGGCCTCAGAACCACATACTGCTAAACCCCCCGCTCTTGCCACTCACTACCAGAGCCTGTTCCCCAGTTAAATTTAGGGTATCAGCTGCTTAAACTGTCACAAGGACTTGTCAAAGCACCAGTATAGTCCTGACACACAGCACTAGTGCTGCTGAGCTGAGTGGTTAAAAAAAAGAAACGGGACTAAGACCTGACCAAGAATTCCTTAGAAAATCTGTCTTGACAGCTGAAGACACAGAGAGCAGACTCACAAATGGTCAAGGGTAGAGGGCAGAAAAAACATCCACCTGTAAGACAGACCACAAGTCCTGCTAGACTCAGCTTCAAGAATTCCTTTTTATTTAAAAACTTGAAAAATATTTTCAGTGGTATACACAGATCTGAAGCCTAAGAGCAAGAGTGAGAAGAGATAGAAAACAAGGTATAGGACACCCCCACCCCCACTGTACCGCACCCCCACCCTACCCCAGTCAAGGAAATGGACAGGCTCAGGAAGTGTTGACAATACACTCTAATCCTTCATGAGCAATTCTCAATCACAACTTTGAGAATGAATAAATTATGCTATGTTTATTTCAAGAATGTTGCCCAGGAAATAGACCTGCCGACTGCTTTATGTGGCATTATGCCCCACTGGAAGGAATAACAAGATGTAAAATGTAATACAAAGAAACCACCCAATGCCCGACTTGACATTCAGGCAAAGCTTGGCAGGTCAAACACTGCTCTGAATACTACACATCCACCAACTCCATGACACAAAGAGGAAATCTTTTTCTTTTTTCTTTTTGGTTTTCGAAAAGAAAAAACAGTATCCTTGACTGTCCTGGACTCACTTTGTAGACCAAGCTGGCCTAGAACTCGCATAGATCCACCTGCATCTGCCTCCTGAGTGCTGAGATTAAAGTTGTGTGCCACCACACCCGGCAATTACAGACAGCTATGAACTGCCATGTGGCTGCTGGGATTTGAACCCGGGTCCTTTGGAAGAGCAGCCAGTGTCCTTAACCGCTGAGCCATCTCTCCAGCCCACAAAGAGGAAATCTTAAGGCACAAGTACTACTCTCAAGGTCTCCAGCTTGGAAGGAAAAAGAGACTGAGTAGCTAGTTATCTAGAGCTTTCAGAAATGTGTACTTGTAAGGACTGTTGGCCATATTCTGCTTTGCTTTGCACTCTTAATTTTCTCTCCCTGCTACCAGCATTTGGAGGCTATGTTTAACATTAGGAAGAACAACAACTGACAAGACACTACAGTTCAGTAGACAGTTTGAGGGCTTCAGCATGATGGCAGGACTCCTATTCATCTATCCACCCACACCATCACCTGACAGAGGTACCTCACAGCTTGTCCTGATTAGAAACAGAAGGTCTGTCGGGAATTCGGAAAACCAAGCCTGGCAAAGCGGCAGGGAAATGTGTCACAAGCAGTCATTTAGAAAGAGCATGGAAGAAGGGTCGGAAAGAAGGCCTAATAGGAACACTACAGACTGGGCACAAACGGCAAGTAGCACCGCACACCTCCTAGAGGTAGCTCCGGCACAGCCCCTTTCCTCTGGCTCTCTGGTAAACTCTCACTGTGTATGATACCAAAGCAGTACGTGCTCAAACCACCTGAGCATCAGCTCTCTACACAGCTTTGTTGGTGGCAGCTCAGTGGCTACACAGCCCCAGTGGAAAGTCTGAAGACAAAATGCAAATGTCACTGTTTTCTTCTTCCCACTTCAGGGATGTACACTCTAAAATCTTTTTTCTGAAAATGAGTCAAATTCACATGCACTAGGAAAACAGAGTCCTAGCCAGTGCCCATGTTTCTGCCATCTCTGTACCCTGACTTCCAATGCATTTCTGTTTGTTTTTATAGAAGTAATAAACGTAACATTATTTCATCAATCTAAATCTGCCCAGTGAATGTCCATAGGAGCGCTCCTAGAAGGAGAAACTGTGGGGAGATTCATTTGTCCACAAGCTCTGAGCAAACTGTAGTCAGACTTCATGACTGTAAGAGAACTGGCACATCAACTCAAATCAAAGCTTCAAAGGTCCATCTGTCCCACTCTGTTTTATCAGAATCCCCATGTTTATAAAGCAGTAGCTCCCCTTTCTGCTCACTGGCTGAAAAGCTTCCCAGTTCACAGGAAGCAGTTATTTCTTGTTCTCTTGGCAGACAGGTATTATGATAATCTTGCAAAAACCTTGATTAGGTGGAGACTACAAATATCAAAAGAGGTGCCTGGGCTTACATAAAGTTAAAATGTTTAACAGTTCTTCAACAGGTCAATACAAATAAAACCTCTAGCTTGATTGAGGCTCTAGCATAGACTCTCAATACTGCCAAAATACAGCCAACTCAAGAAACTGCTCCATTTACCACCAGTCTCCTATGTTAATATGTACAGATCAGAAGTATGCTTGAAAGAGGGTGGGAGAGCGAGAAGTCATTAACAAGTTAATTAAGTTGTTCAACTTTTTACACATATTGTTTTCTTCCCCCACAGGTTATTGTTTGTCCTAAAGTCTAGAGATCTGACTAGATTCAAACAACCAAAAAGTGGGAAAGTGGTGTGATTACAGACTTCATACCTTGCAGGACAGCAAAACTAAGAGAGAAATTTTCCAAAGGAGCAGAAAAGCCTTTACTTAGAAGCTACCGGCACAAGGACTTGCCTAACTCCTTTCAGGCACCTTTGAGTCCTGCCACTCCTCCACTAAAGGTAAATGCCAACTGTTTCTAGAACTCTCAATGATAATTTGAGAAGTTTGCCATTAACTTCCATGATTCAATCCAACTGATACACAGTGTTTTTGTGCAGACAAGAATGCCCTACTTCCCCAGACTATAAACGTATTAAAGTGGTGAGAACACACAGTCCCAGGAAGTCAGGAGTACTAAAGTACTCCAATAAGCTTGGGACTTATTTAAGAAAAATGAACATGAATCACACAGAGAAACCTTAACTCACTCACTACCTTCAATGGGCCATTGAGATACTGCAAATCATTTTAACTAAGCTAAATCGGTTTGATGGGGCCTTTGTATTACTATCATAAGTGATTTGGGGAAAGGGGGAAAGGGAGGTTACTCTACACTGATGGGGAAACATTCAATATCAAGTCTCAAACTAAAAATAACACATCATTTCACCCACATTTTATTAACATGTCCAAACCAGCATAAAATTCTTACATGGGAAACAAGAAAGCCAACAGTAAACTTCCCAATTAACTGGAAATGACATAGGTAGGGAAATCCTTCACCCTACAGCCTGTGAACTACAAGGTTTTAAGAAAACTCCAGAGTCTGAGGAAATGTGATGTTCAGCTACATTCCAAAACTTGTGTGTGATCACCAAATTATTTTCAGTGTTTGGTAACCTAACAAAGAGAGCGTTTCTTAAAAAAAAAAAAAAAAAAAACACCCAACCCAAATGTTACACAAAACAGACTATTTTCACAACCTAAATTTAATCCAAATTGAGACCTTCCAAAATTACCGAACACTCTAAACACATGCAAGGCTTGCCTCGAGCTCCCTTTCAACATGGAATTACACTTAAAGGAAAGTCTGCCCCTGTTCCAAAGAAAAAGACATCGGTTGCAAAGGGGAAGTCACCCAGCGACACTCACAACGTGGCCTCCATACTGTCAGAAGATAATCTGACTTGTGTGCCACCCTGAAACTTACCAGGAGGCTGGCAATAAGTTTGCCAGCTGTATACACTTCTGACCCAACTTTACCGAGGCTGTGGCCAGAGCCACCTTTTGGAGAGGCCACCGGCACAAGGTGCCCACACTCGCGTCTCGAGCGAGCGAGCGAGCGAGCGAGGCCGGGCCGCGCCCCTCCCCCGCCTGCGCCCCAAGAGCCGCCCGCTGTCCCCGCCGCCGCCCGGGGTCTCCGCACAGTGAGTCCCGGAGAAGAGCGCGACCGGCGACTCCAGCCTGCTCTCCCGAGCTTGGACCTACACCCATCCCGAGCCCGGACCGCTCCCCCGGTACGCGAGCGCACAGCGGCTGCGGCCCCGCATCCAACCTGCGCCCCCTCGCCCGCTCGCCTCCCGCAGCCCCGCCACCCGGACCCCGGGGACAGCACGTGAGCGCAGCCGCCCCTCCCCCGCGCCCAGGCCAAGTTCGCGGCGCCCGCCACCCCGGGCCCGCGCTCACCTGCTTGGAGACGCTGTCCCCTCCCGGACGCGCGGCGCTCCCCTCCTGGCCGCCGTCGGCACCCCGAGGCGCCCTGGGGTGCGGGCGCTGACAGCCGGGCGGCGGGTCCGGCGGGGGAGGGGCGCGGGGGCAGGGCGCAGCACCGAGGCAGGAGGGGAGCTGTTACTAAGGGAGAGAGCCAAGCGCGCGAGCGGCCAACGGCTCCGGCTCGGCACCGGGGAGCGCGGGGACCAGCCAGGCACAAATGAGCTCCCGGCCCGCGGCGGCGGCCGCACAGCAAAACAAACCCGAGCGGCCTGCGCCGGGCGCGCGGGGAGGGGGGAGGGAGGGGATGAGGACCCGAGGAGGGGGAGGGGAGGGGCGCGCCGGGAGGGGGAGGGGAAGTGAGGAGGACCCAGGAGGGGGAGGGGAGCTGGAG
>CAJQZJ010033081.1:3008133-3031549 GCA_907164525.1 Lophiomys imhausi | reverse complement strand
GACACTCAGGATATCACGGCCGCCCCAAAACTCGCAAGAGACCATCTTGATGCAATCGCAAGAGGTTTATTTTGGGGGGGAAAAGGGGAAAAAGGGGAAGGGGCTCAGTGCACTGAGGGGCGCCACTCGTATCCCACGCGGGGCTAGTAGCCGCGACCCCCACGCAGGGCTAGAGTAGAATATTTAATAGGGGACCACCACAGATTAAGGGGCGGGGGAAATTACAGGTGGGAAGTACCAGCCCAGCCCATTGTTTACCACAACCCAAGGGGGAGGGGAAATACAGCTGGAATGTACCAGCCCAGTAGTTAGTCAGCTGGAAACATCCTACATCTGTTTGTCTCAGGAATGAATCTAATCTTGTTTTGTTATCTACTTTGTGGTCAGCCAGTTCCTGAAGCCCTGGGGGCCCGTGGCCCAATTGACCTTCATTCTTGGTTTCAACCTGTTTATGGTCAGCTAAGTTCCGGGAATCACCTGGTGGCTGGCCTGGCTCTACTGCCGACTTAGGGGGTCTTTTAATAATTTTCATTCCCTTCAGTGCTGTGTGTGACAAATGTTTCCTTGGGAGCTGAGACTACTCACCCCAGATAGGGAGCCAATTACTGTCAAAAGTACAGATACCACCAAAGTCCAACCTGGTGACCAATGAGTTTTATTGAAATTACCTACAGGAATAGAGATGGCTCAAAGACAACTGCATCACTGAAGCCATGCCCCCACCCCACCCCCACAATGGGTGACAGCTTACCCATTGGAAACTGGAAACCTGGAGCACACTGCACAGCCTGGGGCCAGTTCAATAGGTTAGAGAGTGTCCTTTCTAGGTACCTTAGTTGATCTAAACCTTTTCCAAACAGCTGTTCTGGTCTCAGTGTCTGCTTTACTGCTTGTATCCTCTCAAAATCTTCTTAGCAACTCAGCTTCACTTCCTTTGAACCAGAGACCCAACTGTTTTGTACTCTGGCCAGGAGAAGCCAAGTGAATCTGGTCAGTTCCAATATCTTAAAGATATTGTTTGGTTGGTTAAGCAAGAAACATACTTCCCTGCTTAAGGATGGAATATTTTAATCTCAAGGAGACCACTTATACAATAGTGTCTGTGAATGTGTTTAACCCCTACAGCTGGAGTTACAGTCAGTTGTGAGCCACTGAACATAAGTCCTATGAACCAAACTTGAGTCTTCTGCAAGAGCAGCAAGCACTCTTAACCTCTAAGCAATTTCTTCAGCATCAGCATCTTTACAGACTCAGATAAATGAGCTACAACACAAAGGTAGAAGGAACTCTTTGTACCTCACCCTTTAACCATTCCAGCATTCTCAACACAAAATCAAAGGCTAACCTGAAATTCAAGCAATAATTAGACCTGAGCAAATTGACAAAAGTTATTACTTTTCAATGGTTTGAATATAAATGTGATATATTTCTAAAAAGGACAAATTAGTATTACTAAAGTTCTACAGGAAAAGGACACATTAACAAAGATCTCTTGGGCTGGAGAGATGACTCAGCTTTTAAAGGCCAGGCTCACAACCAAAAATACAAGAAAGAACTCTTGGTAATCCAGTTGGTAAAGTGATAGCCTAGTGCCCAGGAACAATCTCCAGCACTGCCTAAAGCGAGGCTGGTGCTGCATACTTGTAATCCCAGAACTGGGGAGGTAGAAACAAGAGGATCAGAAGTTCAAATCATCCTCTGCTATGTAAGGAATTCACGAACAGTCTAGGAGATTGCTTATCCAGTAAAGGCAATTATTACCAACTCTGACAAAATCACCATACACAAGCACACATACCCTCTGGCTAAACAAATTGTGATTTGTCTTAGTTCAATAATAGTTCACCCAAGAAGCTTTATATAGCAAGATTTTCAACCACTATGATGCTTTAAAATGTTTACATTATGTAGCCTACATAATTACAACATTCAAAACAACAGTTTGTCAATGTTTGGTACCATAGGTATTAGCTGTAACTCATGCCCCAGCACTCAGTGGCTCATACTTGCCTAGCTTCTATAGGCATCCTTCTGGTGCACTGATGGGTTTCTGTTTCCTTCCGACTTGTGCAGTTCTCTTGTGGTTCTTGGGCTCTGAGGCTATGATGTCCAAGACTGATGAACAGCTTGGCCACAGAGTCTAGATCTCAGCTCACAAGCTTCTCTTCCATCTGTGCAGTGTGTACTCCTTGTCACTTTTCCTCCTCAATGCAGCCTTGTCACAGTGCTCCTTGACCTGTGATCAGATTTCATAATTGTTGGTCCTGATATGGTCTCTCAAACCCACCAGGCTACATGAGGAAAAGCCTGCTACCTCATCTCCTTTGTTGTCCCCCTAGCCAGAGACAGCTACTGTAAGCATAACATAACTATTTACTAATATCCATAAAAATCTACCTACCCACGAACCTTAGGCACTTTAGAAGGATACTTCCCAAGAGTGGTTCCTTAGGGCAACTCATCAGCCACCCATACCAAGCAACCATTGGGAACACAGGAACACAGCAATCAGCAGAGGCCAAAGTGGGGCCTCTACCTCTTAAGTCCATCTGGGTTTTCTGAATCTCCTCTTGGCAGGTCCAGCACCATGTGAGGCCTTGGTCTTGGTGCAGAGGCTTCTGCACTCCTCTCATGGCCCCAGCGCTGTCCACCCAAGCTTGCCATCTGGGGCAGTGCTGTATTCATGCAGCCTAGGAAGTGGCTTGGTCTTGCACTTCTGCTTAGGGTCAGGTCTTTTCTGTCTGTGCAGCCTAGACGCTGGCAATTGCTGCCCCTTCACCATGGTCTCTGGTGGGTCTCCAGATCTGGCAGCCACACCCATTTGGCAAGGCCCTGTCTGGAGTCTTTCAAAATAAAACAACAGTGAGCAGTGATGCAAAGCAATGCCAAGCAAAAAGCCCCTCTTCCAGTTTCCCTGGCATTCCTTTTTATAAGTTCTCCCTAATTATGCATCAGCATGTCTTCCCATTGGCCAGCCTTATGCCCTCCTTCTGAGGTACACCTGTTCTAAGATCACATGCTCTCCCAGGGGCACCTCACAGGTGCAAGTCATTTAGGCTGATTTCATATGCCCCTTTTGTGAGCCTGTTCTTCAGAAGCACTCTCACATCTTTTACATATTAATTCAACATAACTGTGTTCGAAAGGAATCCAAACCTCCACTACAAGCTACCCTTTTCCTGGAAGGAACAACCCCTTCTTCCCCCTCTCCCTCTCAAACCCCCTCAGAACCCTTAAAACAGTTATGTGCCAGTTGACTATAGTGGTCTTTGCCCAATCCAGGGGCCCTCCACTTATCTTTCTGTGGTAAATAAATCTTATTTGTGCTGAGAATCTGGTATCTCAAGTGTGTTCTGTGTCAACTCTGAGGCCCCTTTAATAAGAACAATGGATTTTTCTTGAGACCTCTTATTTTCAATAAAAATAATAAAATTAGATTGAAAAATACTTTTAAAAGAAGCTAGCACTCAGATACTGAGGCAAAAGAATTAGTATAATATCAAAGTCAGCTTAGATTACATAGGGAAGGCCATACCAGCCTTGTCCACTTAATCAAGTTCCTGTATGGAGAATCAAAGGTCTTCTGGCCCTAGAGGCATTGCAGTTGTGACTGCATGTGCATGAGTAGGTGGCAAAGAGGAGAGAAACTTATGTCTACATTCAGTGTTCTGACCTTTGAACATCTGAATAATTAGTAGTCTAATATTCCCTGGAAAAAAGCAAACTTGAGACCACCACCAGTTCAGCACAAGGAGTCCCTGACAGGGAGCTAGCCTGTGACAACCACCTGTCCAGCACCAGGCAAGCACCAGATAGGCTCCCAGGCAAGAAGCCAGCCACAGACTACAAGAACTGAGCCTGGCCCTGGATGTAGGGGTAGTTGGTGAGCCGGCCCCTAGGGTGTGAGTGTGGGAGATCCAGTCCTACCTTTTGTCTGCTTTATGGTGGTGTTGGTGAGGGAGAGATCACCTCTACTCTCTTTTGCCCTCATCACAGCAAGTGGGAGAGTTGGCCCTGATGGGGTCACAAGAGCAAGAGAGCTGTCCCTGCCACTCACATGCTGCAGCACTCAGAAGAGCAGGCCCTGCCCCTCACCTGGGCAGCACAGTACAGCTGGCCCTGGATGTGGGGGTTGTGGGTGAGCTGGCCCTGAGGGTGTGAGTGTGGAAGAACCAGCCCTGTCTTTTGTCTGCTCTTCAGAGGTATTGGTGAGGGGAGATCCCTTCCACTCTTTTTTGCTTTTGCCACAGGTAGCAGACAGGAATATTGGCTCTGATGGGGCCATAAGAGCAGGAAAGCTGGCCCAGCTCCTTAACCTGCTACAGCACTCACTCAGGAGAACAAGGCTTATATCTTACTTCTGTAGCAAGTAGAACTGGCCCTGGATATGGGGGTTGCAGGCCCAGAACCAGGGCTTTGAGTTGGCTCACACCAACATATATATACCCCATGGATAAACCACTGGAGTGCATAAAAAGGCCAGTTCCACAGACCCAGAACTATAGAATATGACATAGGGCAACAACAGAATATCTGAGATGAGTCCCAGTGAGGTTCCAGTATTGACAAAGTACCAGAAACCAGAGGCCTCAAACCAGTCCCAAGGAGTCATAATGAACATATGCAAGCTATGTGGGAAAAAGGAAATATTCTGGGGCACACTGAGACACACTACAGCTTCCACTGAGTGGAATGAGATTTTTTTTTTCTATGTTAGAAGACGTTCTTTATGTTATGGAGGGTGGGTCTTAGGGGAGGTGGGAGATGAGTGGGAACAGGGTACATGATGTGAGATTCATAAGATACAAAAAAATATTTAAAATAAAATAAAGGCCACCTTTAATCCTAGAACTTGGAAGGCAGAGGCAAGTGAATCTCTGAGTTCGAGGCCAGCCTTGTCTACACATAGATCAAGTTCCAGTACAGCCAGGACTACATAGAGAGACTCTGTCTTGAAAAACGAAAAAAAGAAAAGGGGCTTGAAAGATGGCTTAGCAGTTAAAAATACCCGGCTCACAGCCACCTATAGCTCCTATAGCTCCAGAGGACTCAATGTCTTCTGGCCTCCACAGGCAACTGAACATATTCACATGGAAACATATGCATACACATACAATTTTTTTATAAGTACTTTATTTTTTTCAAGTTACATCTCAGTCGCAAACCCTTCCCTATTCCCCCTTCCTGTCCCACCCTTCCACCCTCTTCCCCCCCCAACAGCTTCTCTTTTCAATTCCAACAAATGGTTCTTTCTCTTATAACAGTAAATTCTATACAAAACAGCAGAATTAAATATGCCACATTTATGAGAGTTAAATGGCCCAGTATACCTTCCCAATGTCCAGTTTATACATATTTGGCCCCTGACTTTAACCTTCTACCTTCTAACCATCTCCATGAGTTTAAAGTTCTATAACTGACTTAGTTTTCATACTAACTTGCACCACTATTATAACCATCTTCTTAGATCTAGAACGCCCTCTTAATTCCTAAACAACTCATAATTTAGCTATGAGACTCAAGCTGTCTATTCTTCAACCACCTCAGAGAGCTGAGAAGGATAAATATATCTGATTATATAGGAAGTGCAGGGCCTGCAGCTTCCAATACTAAGAAATGACAAACCAGTGACTACCTGGACAGTTCCCATTTTCTCTCCATACATTCCAGCATCAGTCTTCAGCCCTTTGGTCCTGTTTCTCTGACAGACATTTATTGTAGAGCAGGGATTGTGAAGGACTAACCTACCCTGTCTTGGCAGAGCTAGGCTGTCGACTTCCCTGCTACCAAGTTTTGTCCTTTTTGGACAGCAGTCTGCAGTTGAAGCAAGGAGTTTTTACATGCCAAGAGATAGGCTTGCCACTAATTCAACCATCTCACACTGGAGATTCTTCGATGCTTTTCTTCTACTTGGAGTAGAATAGGGGGTGCTGTCAGGAGCTGATATGTCACGATATCAAAAAAAAAATCTTAATTTAAGACCACATCTTTGAATGCCATATTCTGCAGATCTCTTGGGGTTTTTGAAGATGCCCTATCTATCTCTTGTATTTAGATAAGCAAATGTTGCTTGTCTCTTAACAACTTGATTACTGAGTAGCTTAGAGAATATCTGTGATAGACTGTCTTAGTAGCTAACAAGGTGACATGCATGCATGACTAGGAGTTTGTTTTTCTTAACTATCCTAAACAGTTTAAGACGGTTGGTATCAAGAGGCCAGAGCTTCACATTTCATTTTTAAGTATCTCTAGGTACGATACCATTAGGAAGCGTTACCTTAAATTTTGTATCAATATACAAAGATCTATTCAAATGTGGCTAAATATACTCTTAATTTTGTATCAATATACAAAGATCAATGCCTATGCGGCCCAATACAATCTTAATATTGCGTCCATATACAAGGGTCAATACCATTGTGGCCAACTATAATCTTAATTTTCCCCCCCCTTTTTCGGTTATTTGAAGGACAACTGAAAACTCTGTTATTTAGGGGAAGAGATTACAAGTTGTTAAATGGTCCTGTTTAATGGGTTTTGGAGGTTAGACCCAGGGTATTCCTTCTTTCTCTTTTCTGTATCCTTCTTTATCTCCTATGTAGGAATGCACGGACTTGAGAAAAATTGAGACATAGACAGCACAGGAAGGATCAAGAAGAAAGGTCACATTATTGAATATGCCCTTATACCCTTGTATATTGATATAAAATTAATAGTATATTTGGCTAAAGTGGTATTGACCATTGTTTATTGTGCAAAAATAAGATTGTATTGGTCTACGTCGGTATTGATACACATACAATTTTTAAAATAATAAATCTTGAAAGAAAAAATCATTTACAAAATCTTCATATGTCTCAGAATATGGAAATAGCAGGTTGTTGTAGTTGGAATTATTATTCTGGGGGTTTGCTACGCCCCTTTCAACTGCTTAGTTCCCAATAAACAACACAGAAACTCTATATTTTATTAATAAGTTGTAGACCTTAAGCTGTCAGTTTCTGAGCTATACTAATCCTGCCACCCAGATAAATGCCTGCTGTCACTTGCCAATCTAGTAAGTCCTGGGTGGCTCTGTCAGCCTGTCCTCAGAGCAAGCTTGTCTTGTCCATGTGTTCATGGTCCATACTACAGAATGGTAACCTCCTTTCTCTTCTTGTCTGTCTGTCTGCCTCCATCCTCCTATCTTGTGGTTCCTCTGAGCCCCCAGACCCAGGAACCTCCACTCTGCCTACCTCTCTTCTGCCCAGTTCTAGGCTGTCAGCAACTTTTATTAACCAACCAGAGATAATTGGGGAGCAAGGTTTACACAACATCACTTGGTCTACTCATCTTGGATGTGCTCATCTGTACTGCAACCAGATCTTGGGGGACAGTGTTTAGCATTTGAATACATAGCAGCACCAGACCAATCCTCAACAAGTTGTATCCTGTTTGTGATTCAGTCAGAAGAGAAACCCAACCACACACACAGTACATTGTCTCATGAACCACCTACCATATGGACAGCCTTGTACTGCTCTAGCAGCATGAAAAGCTTCATATTGTGATGACAGTTTTGCTATCCATTCAACAAATATTTATCAGATATTTAGTGTGAGAAGGCATTCAGAAAACTGTTTACAGTGAACCATACAGCCCCTATGCTTTATGGGGTTTACATTTCAGTCTTGTACTAAGTAGGGATTAAGAATATAAAGAAAATTTCAAAAAATATATCTAAGTTGCATAATTGAGGCTGAATCGACTCCATTTGTAGGGTGCTTACCAAGCATGCGTGAAGCCAGAGTTTCTTCCTCAGCACCTCATAAAGCAGGTAAAGAAAGAGCAGATGTCCAAGGTCATCCTAACTACATATAAAATTTGTAGCCATCCTGGATGAGATGGTCTAAAAAACAAAAACTAAAAAACTAGGTTGCATTATGGTTTAATTTTTGTCACAAATGTAATATAAAATGCCTTGGGGAGGTTTGTCCTCTTTTACTACTGATATTGAAGTGGAAGTATTTGAATAAGCTATCAAAGACCTAGCTTTTGGGGACTAGGGAGATCACTTAGTAAAGTGCTTACCTTGCAAGTTTGAAGCTCTGAATTTGTTCCTTACCACCCACCCAAATGCTGGCATGGGTGGACCATCAAGTAAAGGTGCTTTCTGGCCAAGTCAGATGAATTCAACCTCTGAAAGGCAGAAGAAGAAAATCAACTACATGAAGACATCCTGTGACTTCCACATTCATGTGTACATGTACCACCACACATGTCATACACAAACATGCAAACATGAATCTGCACAAAGGAACTAGATTGTTCTACTCTATAGGGCACCACCTCCATCCAGTGAAGCTCTCAGATGGCTTTTCCAGCTCCACTGTCCCAGTCAAATTTAGCCACTCACTACCTCTCCATAGGCCAGGAACTTCTCAGATAACCACACTCAAAACTGAACTAATAACAAAGTTTAAGCAAAATAAGGTAGAGAATGAGCATAGTGTGTTGTTTTAGATAGACAAGGCTGCTGAGTTATATTGACATGTGAAAAGAACATTAATGACATAGAGAAGTAAGTATCTACCGTGAGAAAAGGGTCATTACAGGTAGAGGGGACATTAAGTATGTAGAAACTGAGGTAAAAGCACAACTCTTGTATCCTGGAAATGAGAGCAAATGTCAAATGCTTAGTGTAAAGCAGAGAAGGGTGAAAGGGCCTTTGAAGGCATACTTTAAAGTTATTTATTTATTGCTATATTAATATCTCTATCCACCTTCCAACTTGCTGACCTGGCATAGGGGAAAAGGATATTAATAGAGACATAAGATGTAGACCTCTTTAGTCCTAGGTCCTTGAGGCTATTCATCAGGATTCTGGGAGTCCAGTTCAAACAGCATCAGCAGCAATGGGAACACAGTAACTAGGAAACCAGCAGCAGTTCTGGGGAGCACCAGCAAGCACAACTGAAGAACCAGTGGCTTTTGCACCCCTGCTTGGGGCCATGATCTCAGCCCAACCTGGGCAATGATCTTCAGCAGTGAAGGCAACAGTAAGTCTAGAAGTATTGTCTGGAGTATTTCAAATCAAAGCAGTGATGAGAAGCGATGAGAAGCAATGCCAAGCAAAAGTCCCTCTGTGTTTCTGGGGTTTCTATTTATACCCCCTCAAAATCCACACAAGGATGTTTTCTAATTGGCCAACGTAATGCCCTCTGCACAATGTACTTCCTGTTGACCAAGATCGTGAGCTCTCTAAGGAGTCTGACCATTAAAGGATGTAAATCTGTTCCCCACATATGATAGTTTCCAGCTGACAAAACATCACGTGCTCTTCCATCAGGATGTTTTTCATGTCCCTCTCACAAGTCTGTTTTTCAGCAGTGGACAAAGCACCCCTACATCCTACACTTGATACCAAAACAAAACAACACAATCATGTTTTTAAAGAAATCAAAATTTCTACCACAGGCCTTTCCCTTCTCAGACATGGAAGGCCACAAGAAAGCTATGAGCAGAGACACTGCTTGGCCTACCTTCTTTAAAAGAAAAGAGCTCTGGTTCCTATGGAGGAATAACTGGGAGAGTGCTGAGGATTCACAAAAATTCCAGAGATAGTATCTGGAACTGGCTAGAAAAATTAGACTCTGGACAGACAGGGTCTTACTCTGTACCCAGGATGGCCCAAAACTCAGTGTTGGAGACTGACCTTGAGCTTTTTGCTCCTCATATCTCAGCCCCTAAAACTAAAAGTACAGGTTCAAGTCCTGTGCCTGACTCAATGACACACTTGTCAAAAAAAAAGTTTTTTTTTAAAGGGAATGTTTTTTGGTATGCTGTTGAAAAGAAACTCTAAAGATGATTACTGGGTTTTGACCAAGAATATGTTTATAGTTTAGTTAATCAAATTCCCATGTATTAAGCTGAATATATATGTTTAAGAGTTCAATCTCAGCCAGGTGTGGTAGCACGTGCCTTTTAGCCCAGCACTAGGAGGCAGAGGCAGTTGGAACACTGTGAGTTCGAGGTCAGACTGGCCTACAAAGAGTTCAAGACCTCCAGGGCTATTACACAGAGAAACCCTGTCTCAAAAAACCCAAAACCAACCAAACAAACAAAAAGTTCAATCTTCTTTTTAAAACTGTTTAAATTACAATCAGGTGGTGTTGGCACATGCCTTTAATCCTAGCACTTGGGAGGCAGAGGCAGGTGGATCTCCAAGTTTGAGGCCAGCCTGGTCTACAGAATGAGTTTCAGGACAGCCAGGGTTACATTAAGAAACCCTGTCTTAAAACAAACAAAAACAAAACCAGAAAAAGAAGACAAAAGGCTGAAGTTGCTAGGCAAGTGGAAGAATTAAAAGCAGTTAAGTAATGTTCATACATATGACTGACTGGTTATAAAATGTGACTCAAGTTCCCTTGAACATTATAAAAATATTTATAGATTTAATAAAACTCATATCTTCTCCTGAAACCACAAATCTAAATCAATTATAGCTCTAATTTTACATGTTTTACATTGGCTTTACAAGATAATTTAATATTCTTTTACTATTTAGAAATTTACATTCATTTATTGTGATGTACATGCCTCAGTCAACATTTGCTAATAGCCTTCTACTATGTGGGATCCAACTCACGTCATCAGGTTTGGCAGCAAGTACCCTTAATTTCTGAGCCATCTTGATGGTCCTGTTAGTTATTCTAAAATGTTAAATTATCTTGAAATTTAAAAAGGACATTCAACCACAGTCTTGTAATCCTAACTTGCAGGAAGATCCGGAATTCAAGGACATCCTTTCCTATGTTGAATTGAAGGCCAGCCTTTACGAAGATCATGAATTCAAGGACATCTTTAGCTATATGATGAATTGAAGGCCAGCCTTTACTATTTGACACACTGTTCCAAAAACAAAACAAAACAAAATGGAGCAAAGAAAAGAATCCCACAAAGTTAACATACCGCCGGGCATTGGTGGCGCACGCCTTTAATCCCAGCACTTGGGAGGCAGAGGCAGGTGGATCTCTGTGAGTTCGAGGCCAGACTGGTCTACAGAGAGAGTCCAGGACAGCCAGAGATATACAGAGAAACCCTGTCTCAAAAAACCAAAAAAAAAAAAAAAAAAACAAAGTTAACATACCAAAATACAAATATGAACAAATACTTTCAAATAATAATTTGATGTGATAATGTGGTTTTAATTTGCATATTTCTTTCTTTGAGTTTGTGTTGTCCCAAGTTTAAAATAAAGTTATTCCTTAAACAAGCAATTCTTGGAGTCCAGGAGATATCTCAGTGGTTGAGAGCACTTGCCTCTCTTCCAAAAAACCCACATCAAGCAGTTCTCAACAGTCTATAACTTCCATTCGAGGGAATTATATGTCCTCTGTGGCCTCCAGAGGTACCTCCACACTTGTGCCATACACACACACACACACACACACACACACACACATTGTGTAAATAAAAGTATTAAAGAGTTCTTCTGTCTCAAGTAAGCTGAGATGCCTTCTTGGCTTAGATTGTTTCTTTAAATTCCATAAACATAAACTCAGTAACTTCTAAACAACAGAAATGTCTTCTCAATTCTGGAAGCTTGAAATTCCAAGGCTGCTTCTGGAAGATGTGGTGTAGGTGAAAGGCCCACTTCTGAGCTCAGATGGCACCTTCTTGCTGTCTTCTTCACAGGGCACAGAAGACAAACTATCTCATGATTCTTTTTCAAGACAAAGTTTCTCTGTGTAACAGAGCCCTAGCTGTCCTGGACTCACTTTGTAGACCAGACTGGCCTCAAACTGACAGAGATCCACCTGTGTCTGTTCCTCTCCCCCTCCCCCCAGAGCCTTGAGTGCTGGGATTACAGTCGATGTGTGTGCCACCATACCCAGCCTAGCTCATGATATTTTAGGAAGGGCTTCATGAGGGCTGGCACAGAAGTTCCACATCTTATGTCACTTTTGGTATTGGATGCCAATATATGGATGTGTGGTTGGAGACACAAATATTAACCTCACAGGAGATGCTTTTGCAGAGAGGGTAACTATGCTGGCAGAGGCTGGCTGGAGACACACACTGAGTGGTATTTCTTAATATGGTCGAAAGATGCTGAGTCTTCCTTGACACCAGCCAGTTGGAACTCCTGCCCTTTCAAAGAACAACCTGGATGCAATTCCTGTTGTTCAGTTTTGTTTACATTGCTTCTTTCCAACAGCGGGCTTTAGACCCCATTTATGAGACTCCTGGTACAACCGTGGACATGGGATGGGTACATGCAAGCAGCTCATCATGCTACTGATATACAGTCACAGACACATACCAATCTTACAGGCACCAGAATAGAAGCCCACTACACTTTCTGAAAAGAAAAAAAATGTCCAGTCTTTTGGTGATTTATACTCCTCTTATAACTACAGGTATTATAACTACAGTTATTCCTTAGGTCAGCATTTCTCAAACTGTGTTGCACTAGGATTGTTCATTTAAAAAACAAAAACAAACAAATGGAAGGTTAAAAATTAGTTGATGGAGTACTGGTTGAGAACACACAAAGCCTGGGATTCCAGCCCCAGCACTACATAAACAAGGTATGGTGATGCACATGTATAATTCCAGCTCTCTACCAACTTAGGCAAAGCAAAGCCTACTACATAGTGAGTTTGTGGCTACCCTAGGCTACATGTGACCCTGTCTCAGAAAAATAACAAAAACAAAAACAGGTTAGGAAAAACCACATCAAACTTGCCTTTTAGAAATGTATAGTGCTCATTGGCATGGTTAAAACTAAGAAACCCTTATATAAACTCAAGATATAAAAATTTATAAAAATGAATCAGTGAGGTAGCAAAGGCACTTGGCATAAAACCTGAGTAGAATCCCCTACGCCCACGTAAAAGTGGAGACCGATCCTCTGATCTCCACACACATGCACCACAGCACTAACACCACCCTCTACATCATCAACACGCACAAAAAATAATTAACTAATTAATTAATTTAAAACATAAATATGCTTGAACCTCTTTTTCTCCTTTATTTGTGTTTTGCTCTTTTCTTTTTTCTTTTCTTCAAGGTCTCTCTGCATAACCCTGGCTGTCCTGGAACTCACTGTGTAGAGCACACTGGCCTTGAAGTCACAGAGATCCACCTGCCCCTGCCTCCCAAGGGCTGGGATTAAAGACACTCACCACCACATTGTTTTGCTTTTTCAGAGAGGATCTCAACACACCACCCACACTGCCCTCAAACTGGAGAGACTCCGGCCTCAGCCTCAGTGGTGCTAGAATTACAATCCTATACCATCACACCCAATTTGAACTCATTTTATTGATTGATTGGCCACAAGATCAATACATTTTATTTATTTACTATAGCTTCAGAAGAGATAAGAAAGTGTCAATTTAAAGAGTCACACTCTAGGGGACAATTGTTAAAAGGGGCTTGTTTTCAATGAATGCCATTCATAGGAGAGAAGACCTGTTTGCTTTTGTCTGTGGTCAGGAAGGACCTGCCTACCCAGCAGGGAGTCTCTGCAGTCACAGGCTCCAGCCTCCATCAATAATGACAGGGTTGCCTGTTACATAGGCCGATTCATCTGAGGCCAAGCACACACAGAGCAGGGCCACTTCTTCTGCAGATGCAAACCTTCCCATCTTCTGTCTATTTAGGAATGTTTTCAGTGCCTATTTTGGATCATCTCTGGCTTGTATTCTTTCTTGCAGAGATGGGGTGTCAACTGTTCCTAGGCATCTGATGCCTTGCAGCCACAGACTTTGTGAGACCAATAACAGCTGCCTTGGTTGCACTATACACACATGTTTTCCACTCCTTTGATGCTGGAGGCCACAGAAGATATGTTGAAAATGTTGCCAGATTTCTGAGCAAGCATTTTTGGGAAGGAATGCCTTGATCATCAGGTACATGCTCTAGACATTGAGATTCACTGAGAAGTCCCAGGCTTCTTCCTCACAATCCAGGATGGTTCCCTGGTGGACATAATAGCAACATTGAAGAAAACATCATTTCTCTCAACTTCTGAGGTGAACTGATCAACCTGTTTTTTCTTTGTGATATCAAGGACTCAAGTCTGAATACCTAGGTAATTTCCCAGCTCCTGGAGTTTGGACTCATTAATATCTGTGGCTAAGACTTTGGCTCCTTCTTTTGCAAAAACTAGTAGAGAAGACTGGTGGATCCCTTGAGCAGCTGCCGTCAGGATAATAACTTTCCCTTCTAGTCTGCTTATAATGGAACTTTAGAATAGTGAGTCCACACAGCCCTCCAGATTCCTTTAGAAGTCAGATGTCAGATCTTGGTGCAGGAGAAGTCACTTGTGCTGATTAACGCATGCTGTGAGGTGGCATTCTTGAACCCATTTTAAAAGTTACACTTTTCAAAATCTTGGAAAGCTAACATTGTGTGGAATGGAGTTTGGGTTTTAAAAAGTTTATTGGCAGCCTACAGATTGGGAAAAGATCTTCACCAACCCAACATCCAACAGAGGGCTAATATCCAAAATATTAAAATTTTGGATATTATACTCAAAAAAATTAAACACAAAAAATCAAATAACCCAATCAAAAAATGGGGTATAGAGCTAAACCAAAAAGTCACAAAAGAGGAATCGCTAAAGGCCAAGAGACACTTGAAGAAATGTTCAACATCTTTGGCCATCAGGGAAATGCAACTCAAAAGGACTCTGGGATTCCATCTCACACCCGTCAGAATGGCTAAGATCAAAAATTCAAATGATAACACATGCTGATGAGGATGTGGAGAAAGAGAACACTCCTCCATTGCCTGTGGGCATGCAAACTTGTACAACTGCTTTGGAAATCAATCTGGCGATATCTTAGAAAATTGGGAATAGTTCTATCTCAAGACCCAACCATACCCCTTCTGGGCATATATCCAAAAGACTCTGCACCAAACCACAAGGACATTGCCTCAGTAATGTTCATAGGAGCTTTATTTGTAATAGCCACGAACTGGAAACAACCCAGATGTCCTTCAACTGAAGAATGGATTAAAAAACTGTGATACATTTACACAATGGAATACTACTCAGCTATCAGAAACAAGGAAATCATTTAACTTTCTGCTAAATGGAACTGAACTGAAAAAGCTCATCTAGAGTGAGCTAACCCAGACTCAGAAAGATGCACATGGCATCTATTCACTTACAACTAGATTTTAGGCATACAGTACAGGATAACTACCCTACAACCAATAGACTGAAAGGAACAGGAACATGGACTTTGTTACCTGTTAGTGGACACTTTGCCCTAGTGAAGCTGCCATGTAGCCCCCAGTGTAAGAGGAAGCTGTTAGCCTTCATATGACTGATGAACTGAGGGGGACTGAGGTGTGGGGACACCCCACATGGGATAGGATAGGTGGGAGAGGGAATAGAGGCTGGCAGCGTGAGAGGGCGGGACCGAGAGGTGTGGAGGGATGGGGCTGTGAGGGAGATGTAACTTGAAGTAGTAAATAACTGTAATTAATAATAATAATAAAAAGAATTTCCTGAAAAAATAAGAAGGAAAATTTTTTAAGTTTATATATGATAAAATGTTTTTATTTTATTTCTTTTTGTTAAACTTAAGGAGAATTGCATTAGAATATAAAAGAGAACTCCCAGGTTTATTTTATTTCTTGATTTTTGTTGCTTCTGCTACTGTTATTTTCTTCTTAGTTTTTGGAGTCAGGATTTATATATGCAACTAAACTCATTTTTTGAGGTTTCTCTAGTCCTAAACCTGTTCCTTGCAGCCCCAGACAGAACTGGGTGTATCTTTCCCTGCTGAGGAAACTCCAGTTGCAAAGGACTAGAGAAAAAGGTATCCTCAGGCAACACCCCACCACTACAAAAACAGGTAGCCTCTCCAAGTCCTATGCTTGAGTGGCATGATATCCTATCTCAACCCTCCTGACAGAACTCTGACCCCTGTCCCCACCAGAAAAAAAAAAAAAAAGAGCTGGAAATTCTTGTCACCACACTTCACCGATTTCTTGGTCTTGCCATCCCTGCAGAGCTGGCCAGGTCTAAGTTTGTAGAGAACTTTTCTTTTTTCTTTTTCTTTTTTTTGGGGGGGTGTGGGGGGGTTCGAGACAGGGTTTCTCTGTGTATCCTTGGCTGTCCTGGACTCACTTTGTAGACCAGGTTGGCCTTGAACTCACAGAGATCCACCTGCCTCTGCCTCCCGAGTGCTGGGATTAAAGGCGTGCGCCACCACGCCCAGCCATTACAGACAGCTGTGAACTGCCATGTGGTGCTGGGATTTGAACCCGGATCCTTTGGAGAACAGCCAGTGTTCTTAACTGCTGAGCCATCCCTCCAGGCCCAGGGCCTTCCTTTAAGCTTACTGGGGCAAGGTAGTATAGACTGTAGCTAAATGCAGCCATGACCCTGCTTAAACCTCAGAAATCTGAGCAACAGAGAGAGCTGGCACTATTGGCTACTTACCATGAGCTCAGAACAATTTCATGCAAATAAAATAAGTTCTCATATAGTTCAGTGAAATAGGAAATACTGTTATATCCCTATCCACAATGAAAAACCAAGCCCATTAAGAGACCAAGGTCTCCAGAACCAGGTTTTATCTGGAGAACAGGACTCTCACTGCTTGGAGGCAGGGCATCCTGATTCCTGGTTCCATGGGGTAAGCCCAGGGAATGACAGTGGTGGAGGAAAGGAAACATCCTGTTGACTGGGAGATGCAACTTTGGTGGCTTTACCTTTGAGCAGGAAGGCAAGCTGTATTTGCTGAGAAAATGATCAGTAAATGAGGACTAACTAGGTCAGCTCCTTTCTAGAAGGGATGAAGAGGGTCGGGAAAATTGAGAGGAGGCAAAAGGGAAGAGGAGCTCTGAGCTGGGCTCAGCAAACTATACTGCCAGATAGTCAAGTTTTAGGCTGTGTGTTTCTCCTTTTAACCACTTAACAGAACGGAAACTGCTCATGGCAGGCAGGCTTAGTCTCTAGGTTACATTTTGCTGATTTCTGCAGTAGCAAAATAAACACAGATCCAGACACACAGGCACAGACAGACACACACACACACACACACACGCACACACACGCACACACACGCACACACACGCACACACACGCACACACACGCACACACACGCACACATACACACTACAGTTTGTTCCTGGCCTCCTCAGCAGTCTTGGCTGCTTATTCTGAAACAGAGCCTCCCTAGGACAGAGAAAGGGGTTCAGATAAGGAAAGGGCACAGAGATCTGATTGGCGATGCCTCTTGAAACCTGTGTTTTGTTCCGCTGAGCTCCATTCTACTGACAGGCAGAGCTAACTCTGTTTGGCAAGCAGGCAGCTTAGCATTCTTATGCCATGCACAGCTGTACACATGAGCAACTGGGCAAGAATTCTGTTTCATGCCACCTGGTTTTTGGGAACTGGTGCCCTAAGAAATCCTGCAGAGGTCATGAGCCTTAGCAGGGCTGAGCTCCAAGTGGGTTTGAACTCTTCCATTCTCAGGACCCCAAAATGGAATATGACTTCATCTTTCAGAAGCTTGCCCTAGCAAGAAGGAAGTAGTTAGCTTCACTTTGTTACATTGCCTTTGAAGAGTTCAGCTTTGCAGTAAGGATTCACAGTGGTGAAGACCAAACAGTGGCTTCTTGGTAGGACAACTGTCCAGTCATCTGCCCAAGTCTTTCTCTCCCCCAAAGTCATACAAGAAAGACTTTCTACCTTGGATGTGAAATGCAAACAGTGAAGACTATTCTTGATTATTTTTTTGTTTTTGTTTTTGGTTTTGGGTTTTTTTTTCTGTTTTTATTTGTTTTTGAGACAGTGTGTGCTGGGGTTACAATCATGCATCACCATACCCAGTTTTGTGAAATGCTGGGGGTTGAACCCAAGACCTTGATCCTACTCAACAAGAACTCTGAGCTACACTACACCCCTAACCCCAGTGTATGCACACTGCAATTGGCTTACTCCTTTGCCCTCACTCCCCTATCTCCCCTGTCCTGCTAGGTCTGGCTCTGGTTCCCACTTTGCAACAAACTTTCATATCCATGAACTGTAACTTAAGTGAATAAATTTGGAACCCTTCAGGTCAGATGCGGGAGAGGCTAGAGATTGTCTATGGATGACACTGTTCCCACCGATAAGTCAGGAGAAGATCCAAGGATGGAAGTACAAGGTGTCTCCAGGACTCAGGTGAACACACAGAGGAAGATACAAGCTGTTCAGTGGGTCACCTCACAGGACGGGGGACGGGGCTAAATGTCTGAGGAGACACAGAGCCCAGTACCACGACTTTTGAATGAACCCAAAAGGTGAAAACCAAGTTCAAAAAAGTCTCACCCAAGGGAAAGGGTCAGAGGTTGGTACCTCTGCCTCCAAGAGTACCACAGACTGAGAAAAGCATTTATGCAGACCAAGAGGGGTCACTCACCAAGTGCCGAAGATGGATGGAGGGCTGAGCAATCAATCAGTGGGCCAGAAGGTGGATATGTTGGGGATGTAGAAAGCAGGTAAGGTCCTGGTGCTCTCTCTGTGTGGCTCAGACCCTGACAGGGAGCACAGGTACCAGAGAATCTGAGTCTTGGCACCAATGGTGGAGTTTAGCAGTAGAATATCTTGGTAGATTGGGGCCAAGGAAGGCTGAAGAAATCACAGCATTGAACAGATCTCACGCAAAGGGGCGGGGGGAGGGGAGTGGCCTCTGAGAAGGAACAAGAGAGAGGGAGGGAGAGGGAGAGACAGACAGACAGAGAGCAAGCAATGATGGCAGGGACTTACTAAAGGTTATAGTGTCTAATTTGCCAGCTGCTGATAACAGGTTGCTGGTGCTGAATCGCTGAATGTGGGATGGGGGAGGGGCACCTGGTTCCTAACAACTGCTGTTAAATGTTTAAACGATCCTTTATATACTTCTATGGAAAAACATGCTTTCGACATGGGTGACTTGTCCTTGTGATTGTATGCAGCTTGAACTCATAAGAACTTTACTCGTGTGACTTTTTTCGAGCTTAAAATTGTCTGGGACTCTGAATAAATTTGGCTATTTCATTTATGGACTCCATTCTCCCAGTTCAAACTGCTTCTGGAACTGTGACAGGTGCTGTAAACTCAACTCAGGTCCTCTAGTCAAGCAGCAAGTGCTCTTAAACACTGAACCATCTCTCGAGCCCCCAGGGTTTGTCTCATATGAAGATTGTCTTTGATTGATTCAGTATTCATAAAATAAGTCATTTACACACAACTAGAGAACTCTAGCTTCCTGCAAATATATATATATATATACATACATATAGAAAGTGACACACAAGAGTGGATGGGAAATGCGGAGATGGAAGAAGTGGGCAGAGCCTTTGTTCTAGTCTGAAAGGTGGACAATGTTTAGAAGGCTTGCCAATCACTATTCATGACTCCCACCTTTCCATCCACTCTCCATAGAAAAAACTTTTAGTTCTATGGGGCTCTTCTTTTGTCATCGAGGGTTACTCAAGCCACATCTTCCTGCTGCTGTCCAGTCAGATGCCTTTTCTGGTTTTGAGGACTCTGGGGAAGAAGGATAAATATGCTAGGCCAGAAAGTTTTCCCCCTACACTGACCTAGATTCTCTGAAGTGATTCATTACATGTTACCACTGAAGTACCAATCCATTCTGCTAGTCTTGCACAATCCATTCTCTCCTGCTCTTGGTATCCTGAAAGCAAGCTTACAGCTACATGAAGGGCATGTTTTCTCCTGTAAATAATTGGAACTCAACAGAATTTGATGCATACATTGTTTGTTCCTTGACTGAACACTTCCTTACCTCTCTCTAGCAGCACTCAGCTAATCTAGGATCACTTGGAGCTAAGCCCCTGCAGGGAAACCAGGCAACTTGTGTCTTCTGATTACAACATATGGCTGTCTTTCTTGCAGCCAGGCAATGCTCCCCAGGTGCTGGGAAGTCCTGGAAGAGAGCTCAAACTGCCTTCAGAATGGGCTCCTTCTGCAACCCCATTTTCTGGAGGTCAAGGTTTGTTTCCACCCTAATGTTATCAGCGTCTCAGCTGTCTTACATTCTCAGGCCTTTTCCTCAACCAGCCCTGTTTTCCTTTCAGCTTTGCCTTCCCCCTTCCTGTCCATAGCTTTCACAGAATTCTCAGTTCTTCTCTTTAGTTGTCAGTTCTGATTTTCAGTTTTACTCCAGGACCCTTACCTTCTGTCTATTAAGATCTAGGGGACTAAGCACATGCTGGGACAGCCAGAACTGCGTGGTGAGATGACCTCTTGAAAACAACAACAATAAAAAGACCTAAGTCACCATCCTTTGCTTCTTTCACCTCTGGTCACTGCAACTCTCTCCCCCAACACCAAGCTTCCTGACACATATCACATTCAAGCATGTGCACACCACATTCCAGAGGAAGTTGTGAACATCATCTGTTATTTGTCTCAAGTGTGTATATTCTTTTCTTATTGATGGGAAGTAATGATGATGTCATTGAGTAATAATGGAAATGGTCATGGTGATTTCTAGGACCCTCCCTGCTTTTAGACCTCCCAGGGGATCAAAATGCTGGTTAACCAATTGCAAACGTGCTGTGTACCATTACTAAGTACTGCACTTCTACAGCTTCTGCAGACTCTTGCTTGTTCCCAGCCACACTAATGTTGGCCAGTTCTATCACCACAGCACTAAGCCACTTCCTCCCACCAGGAAACAAACCTATTGGTATCTCTTTTCCTACCCTCCTACCAGTATCCACTCTAGGGTCCCAGTTAATTCCCTCTCATGAGATTGGACTTGGTTATTAGTAACTGGGTCTAATCCAGAGAATCCTTTGTTTATAAACAGTACCCTCTTAGGAAGGAGCTTCTAGCAGATGCTAAGGCTGATTAGACAATGAAATGAGTTACGGAAGAAGGTTTGGATTTACACTCCCTGGAGATCTGTAAAAAAGCAGGATTGACTCTCGACTGTCTGGTGATTATGTGGGCTACTGCTGATATCCAAGGGGAGAGACTGGCTCATCAGTCACAACTAAAATTTATGAACCTCCTGGGCATTCAGGATTCTGTGCTGTATTCTACAGATGTAAAGAAATCTTGTAAAAAATACAGCCCCTCAATGATTATAATGGAGGGTACATGGGAGATGTTGGAGAAAAAAAAGGAAGAGGGAGATGATGTAAGCATATTATAATCTCAAAAAATGATTTTAAAAAAGACATGGTCCCCTACTCTTGTAGGAAATATGAATAATGTTCTATTATAAATTTTATTTGCTTGAAAGCTATGCAATACAATATTTCTGCCTCCTTGCTTTGAGAAAAAGTCTTATATATCCCAGACTGGCCTTTGCTATGTAGAAAAGGATGACTTTTAATTTTTAAGCCCCCAGACTCTATCTGTTGGGAGATTACAGGTTTGTGCCAATATACCTAGTTTATGCAGTAGAACTAAGGGCAAAACCCAGGGCTTCAAACCACGCTAGGCAAGATCTCTACCAAGTGAACTGCGTCCGCAGTCCATCAGTGATCACACTGCTTAGCTCATGTTTCACAGGGTTAGTGAATGTTTTATAAGGTGCTTGGACACCAGAAGAATTAAGTGAGACAGAAAGTACACAGTAGCCTCAGCTCTACCACACGGACAACAAAAGCCTACTAGGTTTGGCCACAAATGATTGTTCACTCCATGATACCTGGGTTCTGGATTAGGGTGCGCAATTAGGGCCAGGAGGCAAAAGACTATAAGGAGGTGGGAAGACAGCAAATGATTGAATATCTTCCCCATCAGAGCCATAACACATATAAGCCAGGAGTCTGCCCAAGGCATATTTTTCACTGGAGAAATAAGGTTCTGTTCCCTGACAATAGCCAGGCCTGTAGACAACTCACTGGGTGAGAAGTGTGCATGTCTGCAGGCACAGCCAGATCCTGGTCCTACTCTATCCTGCCAGCCTTCATGGCCGAGGGTTTTGTCACTCACTCTATACTGTCCAGAATGAGCACCATGATGACAGACATTCAGAAGGCTAAGGAAGAAGGAGTTCTGAGAATTTGAGACCAGTCATAGCAAACTATGTGGAAAAACCAGAAACAAAACAAACCCAAAGCCCTATTATCCCTGTTGGGCCTTACAAGGCCTGCTATGCCATTCTGAGCCTGACTCAAGTTTGGGGACCTGTCTTGGGTCTATCACTTCAGCATAGGAATGACTCAGCATGGTCTGAGCCAAGCCCTGCTTGGTGACAGTTTTGGCTACCAACTGCTATATAACAAAATTTCACTCACTCTCCTCACCCCATCTCCTAAGCCTCCCCTCTCTACCTAACCCTATAAAAGAGCTTGCCTGACACACTACAAGGAGATCCTGCTTAGACAAATCTCCTGGCTCAGTGTTTTTATTCCTCAACCCTTTGGGGGAGGTCAGCCCCTGAGGAGAGCCTGGCTGGACTGGTTCCCCTCTCCTTCACCTGTCAGAGAAGACCCAGCAAGGTCATCTCAGCACTTGAAGAGTAAAGGCAGAGGGAATTCAGGGTCATCTTTAACTACATAGCAGCTCAAGACCAGCCTGAGTGACCAGAGAGCATGTTCTAAAAAAGAATAAAAAAAGGGTGGTGCTGGTAGGTGGCTAAATGGCTTAGTGAGTGGGGGCACCTACCCCAAGCCTGGTGACTTGAGTTTGATTTCTGGAGTTAAATTCTAGAGCTGATTCTGGAAAACTGTTCACTGACCTCATGCATTCACAGGTACACACACACACACACACACACATATACAAGTACATAACACAACACACACACTAAAATGTAATGGAAATATTTTTTAAAAAAGGAAACATAACCAATGATGTTTGCCTCAACTTTAGAAGAGCTAATGATATGCCTATCAACAGTCATTGTCTTAATTACTTTTCTATTGCTGTTAAAAGACACCCATAACCACAGCAATTCTAACAAGAGAAAGCAGTAAATTTGGGAGTTGCTTACAGTTTTAGTGGGTAAGTCCATGATCATCATGGCGGAAGGCAGGCAGGCATGGCTCTAGAGCAGTGGTTGAGAGCTTTATATCCTGATCTTCAGACAGCATGCAGAGAGAGAGACCCTGCGCCTGGCATGGGCTTTTGCAGCCTCAGCACCCACCCCCCAGTGACACACCGCCCCCTAAAAGGCTACGTCTGATTCAACCAGCCACAGGTCCTAATCCTTTCCAAATCGTTCCACTCCCTGGTGACTAAACTTATAAATGTGTGTGCCTGTGGAGGCCATTCTCATTCAAACCACCATGGTCATTATAATAAATTCTTTGTGTTGAGTTTATTGGACTTTTCCCTTTCCAGGAAACAGGGTGTGATTAGTTAGGTAGTTAGGTGTGTGTGTATGTGTGTAAATGTTTTTTTAGGTTTTTAGTTGTTGTTAGTTTTTGGCTGAAACTAATTTCTGTGGTTGTTAC
>CAJQZJ010033081.1:2972171-2995468 GCA_907164525.1 Lophiomys imhausi | reverse complement strand
AGAGAGAGAGAGAGAGAGAGAGAGAGAGAGAGAGAGAGAGAGAGAGAAGCATATATAAAAGAACCATGGAAGTGGCAGCCATGGAAGGGTAAAGGATATGGGGGGGACTGCACTCTATATACAAAGTATACATGTAAACAGTTTAAAAATTCCTGTCCCTAGAGGTTTTGCAGGAGGGGCTGCTTTGTCATATGTGTGTTAGTAAGGGGCACAGAGGAGAGAGGTTGTTTTTTCTCAGTGTTCTGACCTGTGAACATCTGAATGATTATTAGCCTAACATTCCCTGAAAAATGCAAGCCTGAGACAACTACCACTCCAGTACCAAGTAGTCCCATATGGGCTCCCAGGGTGGGGAGCAAGCCAGAGATGAGATCCCACCTAGGGATATACTGCCTGGTGGGAATGAGCCAGAGTCAGATGATGAGCCTGGGTGAGGAAGAAGCCCAAAGTGACCATCAGTCCAGCACCATGGGGCCCAGACAGGGGGCTTGCCTGAGATGACCACTAATCCTGTACTGCATGGACTTGGGGGGAGGCAGACCAGGCCTGAGATGACACCTGCCTGGTACCATAATGCACTAGAGGGGCATAGTACTCCTGAGACCACTCCTGAGATGACCCTATACACTAAGAGACCCCAGCACTACTAAAAGGAGCAAGTAAGTGGTGAATAAATGGAAGAGAAAGAAACAGAAGGATGTGGGCACAATGAAGAGAGGCAGAAGTGGAGATTACAGGATCGGGAGAAGCAGCCTGATGTGAGTAGCCAGTGGTGCTCCTAAGACCATGGTGGGGTCCTGTCCTGTGCTTCCACCAGGGCCCACGTCTGCGCCAATGGCCTAGCAGCAGCATGGGTCTGTTACCACCATAGGCCAGGCAGACATCCCTGGTCTGGGTGGCCACCTGGGGACATGTTGATGTCTGAGGGCTGTGCAGAACTGGCCCCACCACTCATATGGCCATCATGGGAGAACTGGCTCTGGGGTAGGAGAGAAAGAGAGCTGACCCTGCCCCTTGCCACCTGCTGTACTTGGGAAGGTGGGCCCCATATGTTGCCCAGGAAGCCCAGTAGAGCTGGCTCTGGTTGTGGGAGTTGTCCTGGGGGTACCATTGTGAGAGAGCTGGACCTGTCACTTGCCTCCCATGCAGTAGTATGGACAAGGGAGAGATTCCCTGTTTCCCTCTCACCCCTTGTCATCTGTGGCAGGCAGGAAACCTGGCCCTGGGATTGTGAGAAAAAGATAGCTACTTCTGCACCTCACCTGGACAGCACAGTAGAACCAGTTCTGATGGCATGGGCATGGATGAGCCAGCCCTGAGACCACGAGAGGAGAGCTGGTTCTGCCCCTTGCTGGCAGTGGCAGTTGATAGGCCAGTCAGGTCAGGGCAGGAGAGCTCAACCCGATGCTGTGGGTGCAAGAGAGCTGACAGGCTGACCAGCTCAGATGCCTCTCAGGCCCAGATCCAGGGCTTTGAGTTGGCCCACCCCAATGTCTAACCCATTGTGTGTGTGAAGGGGCACATCCAAAAATATAGGATCTTCATGACACAGGACAACAGCAGGATATCTGAGATGAGTCTCTTTGAGTTGCTAATATTGACAGTGTAGCAGAAGCCAGAGGCCTTATACCAGGCCAACAAGTCACTGTAATGAACATTTGCAAGCAAAGAAGTGTGGACAGAAGGATATACGGTGGGACACACTGTGACACTACAGCTTCGACGATGAAATTTATTTTTTCCTCTGTCGGTGGGCAGGTTACAAGGGTGAATAGTGGGTATGAGGGAAAAGAGAAATGAGTGAGATTGTGATGTGAAATTCGCAAAGAACCAATAAGAAGGTTTTTTTTTAAGTTCAAAAATTTAGAAATATTTTATTTTAGTTACTTATTTAAATTGCTTCTTGTTCAATTTCTTAAAGTGTTGATTTGATTTTCTTTTTGTATTTTAATTTTAAGACAGGATCTCACTCTGTAACCCAAGATGGACTGGAACTCTCTTTGTGTCCTGGAACTTGAGAGGCTCATGCCTCAGCTCCCAAGTGGTAGGATTGCAGTCAGGCACTACCATGCCCAGCAAACATGATGGGTTTTCTAAAATTATTTTTTATCTTGAGCCTGGTTGGGATTTTTACTGGTGTTCAAGCAAGTACCATATGAGGAATGGCAAGCAGACAGTCCAGATTACAATCAGCATCCATCTCCTGTAGTTTCCGAAGTCTATGATTTTTTTTTTATCAGATATTCTCCAAGGTGCTAGAAAAAAACACACACACAGCTGACAGGTCTGACTCTCTATCTCTATGGGAAACATGATAATATAAAAGATTTATGGAAATGATGCTCTTCTTGGTAGAATGAAACAGAAGAGACTGATTATCAGGTACCACAACCCAAAGAAAAATAATCTAGCACACACAGGCTAGTGAATGCCTTCTGTTTTCAGCTGTTTTTAAATCATCAATGGGGTATTAGAGGAGGTTCAGAAAGCAGATATAGTCTTTTCATTTTTAAAAAAGGGAAGAGAAAATATTTCTAACTCACTTCGGTTCCCAATATTTGCATCTTCTTTTTCTTGATATGCATAGTGGTTCAGAGTTGAGATTTAGAATCCTGTTATTTCAAAAAGAAAGTTATTGACCTTTGATACATGCATGCTTAAAGGACAAAAGAAAACACAAAACTTTGAAACCTAAAACCATTATCTTAAGCCAGTGATTCTCAACTGCCATAATTCTATGACCCTTTCATACAGTTCATGCTGTGGAGATCCCCCTGGTCCACCATAAAATTATTTTTGTTGCTACTTCATAACTGTAATTTTGCAACTGTTACAAATCATAATGTAAATATCTGTGTTTTCTAATATTTTCAGGTAATGTTTCAACCCTGTGAAAGGGTTGCTCAACCTCCAATGAGGTTGTGACCCACAGGTCGAGAACTATTGTCTTAAGCAGGAGGCTCTACTTATCAATTTATCAAGACATGTCAGACCCAGGCAAAGTGCCACATGGCTGGGTAGGAGAGTGTCCTTTTGAGGCGCTTAACTGATCTAAGTCTCTTCAAGGCAGCTTGATGGATTTCTGTTTCTTCAAGTAGCTGGCCTATCTATGACTCTACTTGGGAGCTCTGCTCTCTTGAGAGTCTTCTTTGCAGCTTGGCTCTGTTTACTCTGGCTGGGAGGGGCCTAGTGAATCTGCCAGTTTCAGGAACTTCCTGAAACTATTTTGAGCAGTTTACCTTCCTGTTTAAAAAGCTTCCCTGCCATCCTGCCACCCAGTTTTCCCAACTCAACCCAATCTAGAAATGCCCTCATAGACACACCCAGTGGCTCTCAAGTGAGTCTAGATCATGTCATGTTGATAATCACTAGAAACTGTCACACATGGAACTGGAGAATGGGGGGAAATTGAGGGATTCTGTTTCTCTAGAAATCTGATATTTCTGGAGTCACTAAGCATATTGAAGGGAGCATGGCTAGGGAAGATGCACCAAGCATCTTCCTGGGTAAGTGGTGGCACTTTGAAGGGAGATGAAGCAAGACAAATGGAAATGACATATAGAGAGCCAGGGAGAGGGACATGTGAACAGGGCAGGAGAACAGGCAGACACTCCCCCAAAGGGTTCCCAAGCCACAGAGTGAAGTTTGGTGCTTGTCACAAGAACAATGGAATCTAGTAAAGGATTCAAAACAGTAGATCAGACATAGTCAAAGATTCATTTAAGTAAGATATTTTAGGCGGACAAACTCAAGGGGTATACAGTGGAAATAGAAACAGTCAAGAAGTTACTGCAAGGGTTTGTAAGTTTATTAATTTGCTTACATTGTTTATTTTTTGAGACAGGGTTTCTTGTAGTCCAGATTGGCCTTTCTTTAACTTAAGATCTTGTCAAGGAGGACGTTGAACTCCCAGTCTTCTGCTTCTCCCTCCTGAGTGTGCATGTGAAGGGATTACAGCATGCATCATCACACATGACCATTTACACAGCAAGCTGCATTATCTATGAGAATGGTTTTTGTCACTAATCTCCCTGGGAACTCAAGAAGTACTTTGACCTTTCCACACTGACTTGGATCTTGCCATTTCAGCATGGATGCCTCATCTCTCCTAGAGGCAGTGACATGTTTACATTCCAAATATAATCTATAAGAAGCATTTGTACTTAAATATCCTTTGCTGATTATAATGTAAGATTGAAGGCATGAGGTAGTGGGTCTGATAGAGGGCATCCAGACAACTAGATAATAAAAAAATTGAAAGGTTATATAAAAAGATCACTGAATATAATAAATATTTATGGGACCCATGAGAGAAAGGGAAAGAATATGAGGAACCATAAGTGAAAACAGAGACTGCTCTGAAATACTTCCTGTGGGGAGGGGAAGTAGTTTTAAGGAAGGAATCTGGACTCTAACAATCAAATCTTTCTCTGTTTACCCCTGGCTGCCCTAGAACTCTATAGACCAGGCTACATCTTGAACTCAGAGATCTGCCTGTTTGTACCTCCCAAGTGCAGGGATTAAAGGCATGCATCACTGCTTGGCAGCAATTTCTAACCTGTCTCTCTGTGTGTCTCTCATATTCATGCATAGTTCAAGAATTGGAAATGGCCGGGCAGTGGTGGCGCACGCCTTTAATCCCAGCACTTGGGAGGCAGAGGCAGGCGGATCTTTGCGAGTTCGAGGCCAGCCTGGTCTACAAATTGAGTCCAGGACAGCCAGGGCTACACAGAGAAACCCTGTCTTGAAAAACCAAAAAAAAAAAAAAAAAAGAATTGGAAATGTAGCTCAATGGTAGAGCACTTGTCTAGCATATGCAAGACCAAGGTTCAAATCCCAGCACCACAAAATAAATAGCCAGACCAAGAACAACACTGTAAGACAGGTGTGAGGTTGCCTGTAGGGTCAGAGGAACTGTTGCTGTCCATATCTGAGATTCTGGCCTTAGTCGTTGTATGGGCTGTTTTTTTTTTTGTTTTTTTTTTTTTTTTTTTTAAAGATAAGGTTTCTCTGTGTAACCATAGACAGAGAGAGAGAGAGAGAGAGAGAGAGAGAGAACAAGGGTGTGGTATATGTGCCTGTACACATGTTTGCATGAGTATTGGTGTGTGTGTGTGTGTGTGTGTGTGTGTGTGTGTGTGTGTAAGTCAGAAGTTGATATAAGGTATCTTCCACGATCACTCTTCACCATATACATTGAGATTTTCTAGCTGGTCCAGCTTACCTCAGTGACTTCCTGTCTGCCTCCCACTGGAATTATAGATGGACCACCTCACTCCCCTGGCATTTATGAGGGTGCTAGGGATTCAAATACTAGGCCTCAAGGTTTTGTGGCAAGAATTTTACCCACTGAACTCATCAGCCCCCCCATTAGAACTTTTTAATTCCCTGAAATATCTATTTTATAACATTTGACAATGGTTTGTCTTTTGTGTGTATATGTATATATGGGCTTTGTGTTCATGTGGATGCATGTGTGTACTCAAATGCATTAGTGCACATTCATGCATAGGCCAGAGGCAAGCATGGGTATCAATTTTCTAACACAATCTACCTTTTTTTTTGGGGGGGGGGACAAGGAGGTGTTTCTCACTGACCTGGAGTTCACTAAGCAGGTAAGCAGGCTAGGGTAGCTGGTCAGCAAGCCACAGGGATTCACTTTGTGAAAGCTACACTCTGTGTTAGGACCACAAGCTCATGCCACCAGGCCTGACTTTTTCACTTGAGTTCTGAGGACTAAACTCTGTTCCTTCTGTTTGCAAAGAAGGCACTTTACTTACTATCTCTACAGTCCCTGCTGTCTCTTAAGCTAAGAAATGCTACTTATGATCCTTTTGCTCATGAATTTTTATTTTGGTCCTTATTTATTCCACCTGATGAATTTTGGAAACACAAACTTTCATTTGTCACTTTTAATTTTTAAATTAATTGATTAAAAAAATCAAGCTTGTTCTTAGATAATTTCAAACATAGATACAAAGCATTCTGATTACTCTCATCCAATTATTTCTTATCAGTGTCCCATCAGGTATAATATGCATGCAATAAAAGAGTTATATTTTCAGGATTGAAGATATATATGCACCCAAAAGTCCATATGTCCAGTGTGAGGATAATGGAGGTGACTCACCTTTAACAAATGAGGGCTTCCTTGGAAGACCCCTGAGCCTTATCAGTTATTTTACAAGTTACTTTTAAAAGTTTCTTTTTAATTTAGGGTTTTAAAGATTTATTTTTAATTATGTGTCTGTGTATGACTGTATGAGGTTATGTGTACATGAGTGCAGTGCCTGCAGAAGCCATAAAAGGGTGTTGGAGTTACAGGTGATTGTGATCTGCCCAACATGGGTGCTAGGAACCGACTCACATACTCTGAAAGAGTAGCAAGCACTCTTAACCACTTCCACCAATCCATAGTGGTATTTTAAGTGTCAGTTACTGTAAAAGTAAAAATGAGCCTACAAGATTATTTGGCTTCTTCACCTTCTAAATGAGACTCTTCTATCTATCTATGTATCTATGTATCTATGTATCTATCTATCTATCTATCTATCTATCTATCTATCTCTATCTCTCTCTGCTTCCTATGTATGGATGAAAATCTGATCAGCCAGCTCTCTGTTCCTGTCACCATGCCTGCCTGATGCTGTGTCCTCCTCACCATTATGGACACATCCCTATGGAACTGTAAGCCAAAATGAACCCTTTGGTCATGGTGTTTTAGCTCAGCAACAGAAAAGGAATTAAGGCAACATTTGTGCTATTGAGTATAGTAATGAATTGTTTCTTATTTCTAGTACATAGGTCTATCACAAATTGCTCATGACTTCTCATTTGTTGACAGATATTTGAGTCGTTTGCTGCTTGAAAGGCTATTGTGAATAAAGTCACCATAAATATTTATTTCAAGCCTCTATGTGGAAATATGCCTTGTATGTTTTAGGTAAACACAAAGGCAGAATCTTCTAATATTAAATATGCATTTATCATATAACCTAGGAAGTTGATACACACTTTACCGTTATGCTGGAGTGTATCAGAACTATAAGAGTATTTCATTTGTTTAACAACTCTGCCAATGCTTGTTATTGTCAGACTTTTATAGTTTGACCATTTTAATGGGCAAGAAATGGTGTTTCATTATTGTTTCAACATGCACTTTCTTTTCTATTTATTTGTTTGGTTGGTTGGTTGGTTGGCTGTTTATGTGTGTGCAACTGTGTATGTAGATGTCAGAGGTCAATGTCAGATGTTTATTGTGTTTTCTTCATTGTATATTTTTAGGGTAGTCCCTCTCACTGAATCTGGAACTTGCTGTTTTGGCTAGACTGACTAGTGGGACCTTATCTCTGCGTCCTAATGCTTGGAATACAAGTGTGCACCACTACACTACATGGGTGTGCTGGGAATCTGAACTCAGATCTTAATGTTTGTACAGAAGGCATTTTCCTATTTAGCCACCTTCCCAGCTTTCAAGATGCATTTTCTCACATCACATGCTTTTTCTTATGCTCTGCCAGTTCTCTGCAAGAACTCATAGTCTGTTTTAAGAAAATTTAAATCACACTCATTTATCTTTGTATGTATGTGAGTGTGTGAATGTAACACAGCATGTGTGTGAAGGTCAGAGACAACACACAGAAATTCATTCTCTCCTTCCACTATTGGGTCCCAGGGATAAAATTTCATCATTAGGCAAGTGACCACACTGACTGAGCCATCTCGTCTTTTGCCTAGTTTTAGGTTGAGTTATTTGTCTTTTGTTTGTTTGTTTTTGGTTTTGGTTTTGGTTTTTTTTGAGATGGTTTTTTTTTTTTTTTTCTGAGTAATACTGGCTGTCCTGGACTCGATCTGTAGACCAGGACAAGAGATCCTCCTGCCTCTGTTAGTGCTGGGATTAAAGGTGCACACCACCACGCCAGGCTGAGTTATTTGTCTTCTTAATTAGTTTGTAAAGATTCCAGTTACAAGTCCTTTATGTGAATGGCAAATAACTTTTCCCTGTCTGTGGCTTGACTTTTCAGTTTCCTTCCTTCCTTCTTTCCTTCCTTCCTTCTCCTCATTCCTTTTTTTCTTTTGAAGAGCTGTTACTATTTAGCCCAGGCTAGCCTTGAATTCACAGTACTCTTTCTTAACTCTCCAATTTTCTTAACTGCTCTTTTTGAAGAGCAGTACATTTTTTTAAGAACAATACTTTTTAAAGAATAGAAAAATTTAATTTTGGTGGAGTACATTTATAATTTTTCTTTTATGGTTCATGCTTTAAGGGCTTGGTGCAGTTTTTTTTCAAGGTTCCTTTTCCTTAATTTGGAGACATAGTTATACAGTTAGCAAATCCAACAAGAAAATTATCCTTGAGTTTGGGGTACAGCCCTGTGAAAGCACTTGCTTCTCATGTGTCCAATTCCTAACAGTACAGTTGTAAGTTGGGCCCCTCTGAGTGGTACAGAACACATCCAAACACTAAACTCTCATCACAGAGATTTGTTACCTTGGAGGGGCAAGCAGGGGCATAGGGGCTGGGTGGGAGGGCGTGTGCCGCCTCTGACTAAGGCAGGCAGCAAGCAGCAGGAGCTAAAAGGGGGAGTCTGTGCTAGAGTGAGTTGGTAAGTTCTGATTGGACAGGTTAGCCAGTGTAGCCAAATAATGAATTTTGATTGCTGGACCTTGGTGTTTAGTTTAGTCTTAGTAATGAGTAAGTGGCCAAATACGGGAATAGATCGTGGGGACTAGCTTTAGTAATGTAATCTAATGGTTTAGCAAAAGAGAAGGAAGGAGAAAGAGCAAAGTATATAGGGTCCTTGTTTGCCATGCTTGGGCCTGCTAGAGAACCCTTCAACAATAACAAATTATAATTTTGCTATTGAATTATCTTCACACATTTGTGTCAAATGAACTGACCACATACTTGTCAACCAATATTTGTGGAACTTCTCTTCCTCATTCTACTTTTTCTTTGTTTTCTTCTTTTTGATACATGGTCTCATGTAGCCCAGGCTGGCCTTGTCTTCAATAGGTAGCTGTGGATGACCCTAAACTTCTGATCCTTCTGCCTGTACTTGCAAAGTACTGAGAGGTCAAGTGTGTGGCATCAAACCTGGCTCCCCAATTTACTTTTAATCCATCTGCTGGATGTATTGAAATTAGTCTCATGATGTGATTATCAATAAAAAGTTTTTAAAGAAAGAATGCCAAACTTCATATTTCCTATTTAATACCATTAATTTATATCTTATTTTATATCCTTCTTTTGAGGCAGATTTTCATGTGCCCCAGGCTGTCCTAGAACTCAGTATCAAGCTGAAAGAAGGTGACCCTAGTTCTCATGCCCCACATCCTGAGTGTGAGGTTATAATCATGCTTCACTATGCCTGGCTTATTTAATGCTTAGAGTCAAGTCTGGGGCTCAGAGCATGCTGGGTGAGCCCTCTACCAACTGAGTCAACTGTAATCTCAGCCTCTACATTACTAACTTTTAGTTTCTTTTTTTTCCTCTGTTTTCTTTTGAACTGAGGAGCTTGTTTTGAGTTTTCACTTAACTTAGTTTTGGCTTTAGTCTTTCTTTGTTTCACTTTTATAAAGTTTGCTCTAAAGCTCCCCCTGCACATTTTAATGTCTGGCTCCAAACAACATTATCATCCACCTTGATCTGTAAAGATTTTGCAATTTGTGAATATGGCTAAGGTGGATTGTTTCCAGAATTTGCTTTGTTTCTGGCTATAGTGGATAGTAAGAGTAAGATTTACAAGTCAGAATCTAACCCTTGGTGGCGACACAAACCTATTCTAGAGCCCAGGAAGTAGAGGCAGGAAGATCCAGAGTTCAACATCATCTTGGATATATAGCAAGTTTCAGATCAGCAAGGCTGCATGAGACCCTATCTCCCCCATAGCCTCAAATTGATTAAGTCAAGCAGAAGACATATTGCTTTTATTTGATTTCTTGGAGTTGTGTGTAGACACCAGGAATAGTGGTAGGTTGTGTGTGCTGTCCTTACCCTTTGTAAGGACTATCTTTCTGATCTGGGCACAGCACGCATGTCCAGATCCACTCCCACACCCACTCCCATCCTACTTCAGCTCTGGCTCTTGTTTTCCTATATGTTTCACTCTCTAACAGAGGCACCAGATATTCTTATGGAATACCCTTCTTTAATTTTGGAGGCATGCAGAGATGAAGCAACCTCTAGTTCATCCAGATTAAACAGTCCAGTTTGTATTACAACTTGGTCCCTTCTGGTATTTTTCTCTCAAACTGCCTTCCAGATAAGTTATAAGTTCCATTTCAAGACCCCTCAACAGAAGCCTTACAGGGCTTATTAGCTAGCTGCTCTCCTATTCTTCCTACTCACTCAAATAATAACTTTATCTCTTCTTATGTCTTTGATGGGGTTGAAGGCATAATAGTTATAAAATTTCAATTGAACTTGAGTTGTTTAGGATTTAAAGGGATATTTTCAAGTCTAAATAAAATTTTTAGGTTTATAAATATGATATAATAGAAATTATTTAGGTTCAGAACTTTAGACACACCAAGATAGATAGATGATGGTTTTTCTTCTTCAAGATTGCCTGATACAAATAGGCTGAACATTATGTGTGTACCTTTTATATATGGTTTTCTTGATTGTTTCATAATTGTTCTTATTGTTTTTACTATATGAGTTTAAAAATTAGCCTTTTTATTAGACAGAGGGAGGGAATTGATGGTGTAGTGTTAAGCTTTCTAAATGTTAATTAGTTGGTCCTGCTTGCTGTCTGTTACTTACATTTTCCCTGATTGGTTAAATAAAATGCTGAGGCTTGAGATTGGGCAAAGACAGAGAAAAGTGGGACTTCCTGAGATTAGAACAGGAAACCTGTACTTTAGACAAAGGATTAAGTATATTCCAGCCAGGAGCAGGAAGAAGGAGAACACACGCCATGGGGTAGATGAAAGAAGATCATTCCACATGGCCTGGAACATTCACATAGCATGGAGAATGGCAGTCTAAGGGGACTTATGTATATCTGGGGTCATATTTGGGTAATAGAATTAAGAGCTAGCTTAGGTGGGCCAAGATTGCTCAATTTAGGCAAAGGCTTGTTAAAATCCATGTGGTGTCTGTGTGTGCTCATTTATAATGGCTGGTTAAGGATTAACAACTACCAAATCAATTAAATATAATATAAATACTAGTAAATAATTTAATTAATTCTTTCTACACATATTATTTTATATTGGGTATTATAATTATGTTTTTAAAGTTTCTGAAATCTCTTATTGTACTGGCTGTTTTGTGTGTCAATTTGACACAAGCTAGAGTCACCAGAGAGAAAGGAGCATAAGTTGAGGAAAAGCCTCCATGAGATACAGCTGCAAGACATTTTCTCAATTAGTGATCAATGGGGGAGGCCCCAGCTAATTGTGGGTGGTGACAACCCTGGGCTGGTGGTCCCAGGGTTCTATAAGAAAGCAGGTTGAGCAAGCCATGTGGAACTAACCAGTAAGGAGTACAACTTCATGGCTTCTGCATCAGCTTCTGTGTCCAGGCTCCTGCCCTGGTTATGTTTCTGTCTTGATTTCCTTTGATGATGAACAACAATGTGAAGTGTAAGTCAATTTTGTTTCCTTTCAGCAATGTTGCAGTGTTTTTGGAGTGGCTATCTACTTAACTGTTTATTAGCATGCTCTATTTGAGGCTTGTGAGACAAAGCTTCATGTATCCCAGGCTGACCTCAAATTTACTATGTAGCCAATAACTTTTAGCTCCTAATCCTTCTTCATATACCTCCTACGTGCTGGGAGTATGGGCATGAGCTAATTAATGACGGGCCTCTTTGCTTTACACTTTGTTATGTTAGATCTAAAGCAGCCTTATTTGCTAAATGTACTCTTCAAAGATGTAATTGTAATACATGGAAAACTGAATCGAAAAGTAAAAGGCTAGCTTAGTTTGCATAACAAGTTGAATTCCAGGACAACCTGCACTACAAAGTGAGACTTTGTCTCAAACAAAATAAAATAATATTAATACAATATTAATACATTTAAAATAAAATGGGCTTATTTTAATCAGACTTATTTTTATTTTTTGTTTTTTATTTAGTATACTTTAATTTTTATCAGGTTTCTTATCTTTAGGACAATTAGAATTTGGAACCTAATGTTTTAAATTTTATTTTTTTCATTACATTATGTGTGTGTACATGTGAGTGCAAGTGCTCATGGAGACCAAAGGCTAGAGATGGAGTTATAGGTGGTCATGATACAATTGATGTGGATATTGGGAACTGACCATAGGTCCTCTGCAGGAGCAGTAAGCACTTGTTAACAGCTAAACCATCTTTCTAGCCCCATGAATATACATAATTTTTTGCATATAGTGTATGTGTGTTCGTGTGTGTGTGTGTGTGTGTGTGTGTGTGTGTGTGTGTGTGTGTGTGCACGCTCATGTGCAGGTGGGTGTAGAGGTCAGAGGCTGGGTGTTGCAGGAAAGCAATCTGCTTCCGGTCTGTCACTGAGTGCTTGACGAGTGCGCATAGCAAAGGTCAGCCAGGGCCAACATGAATGCTGGCCAATAGCCTGGCCACAGATGATGTCAGACTTAATGATCACCAATGGAGGACAGCCATGGTGGTGGCGAGAACTTCAAGAGCCTATGGGACACTGGGAGTGAGTTATAAAGGTTTACCCTATTTCCGTAAATAAACGAGTCTGCTTCGGCCTCTTGCCTGACTCTTGGAGTCTGGGTCATTGACTCTGCACCATCTTGCCTTGTCCCCAAGGGGTTACTGCAATGAGTGACTTCCTTGATGGCTTACCACATCACGTACTAAGGCAGGGTCTCCTGTTGAACCCATTGCTCACCTATTCACATGGTCTTTCTAGCCAGCTGGTCTAGGGATTTCTTTTTTTTTTTTTTTGGTTTTTTGAGACAGGGTTTCTCTGTATCGTTGGCTGTCCTGGACTCCCTTTGTAGACCAGGCTGGCCTCGAACTCACAAAGATCCGTCTGCCTCTGCCTCCCAAGTGCTGGGATTAAAGGCGTGCGCCACCACCGCCCGGCAGTCTAGGGATTTCTTATCTGTACTCCCAAAGGCCAGGATTACAGGTAGGTGGTGACTTTAACTTTAATGGGTTTTGGTGATTTGAACTCAGCTGAGCTGAGTCTCCACAATAAGGCTTTTAGCACAGCTGACCTCTAGCCACTGGATGCAGCTCCAGTTCTCATAACCATTTTTGTCTTTTTATTGTTTTTTTTATTTTGTGAGTTTCACATTATACACCCTGTTCCCTCTCATTTCCCACCTCCTCAGACCCACACTCCACCTTAGAAACCTCTTCCAACAGAAATAAAAATCTCATTATGGAAGCTGTAGTGTGTCTCAGTGTATCCCACAATATTTCCTTTTGACCATATTTTTGCTTGCAAATGTTCATTATAATGACTCCTTGGTCTGGTATGAGGCCTCTGGCTTCTGCTACTTTGTCAATACTGGAACCTCACTGTGACTCCTTTTACATATTCTGTTGTTGCCCTGTGTCATGGAGATCCTGTAGTTTTGGGTTTGTGTAACTGGCCTCTTCATGCACTCCAACAGTTAGTTCATCATGGGATATATGTTGGGGTAGGCCAACTGAAAGCCCTGGTTCTAGGCTTGCAACCAGCATATCCAGGGCCAGTTTTACTATGGAAAGGTGCAGGGCCTGCTCTCCCGAGTGCTGCGGCAAGTAAGGGGTTAAAATAGTTCTTTTGCTCTCATGACCCCATCAAGACCAACTTTCCTGTCTGCTATCTGTGGCAAGGGCATCAGAGAGTAGAGGGGATCTCTCCCTTGCCAACACTACCACAAAGCAGACTGCCTTGGCCCCTTATAGGGCAATCACCACATAAGGGGGTTTCAGGGAAAAGGTGAGTGCACTGCCCACTGGACTCTCTAGCCTTCACTCCAAAGACAAACAGATGCGACAGAGGTAATGCCTAAGCATTATCTGTTTTTAATGTTTCATCCCCTAGCTTATATACAGAACTGAATGGGTATTTCCACATGAGTCCATGTGGGCCAATCACATTAAAGGTCATTCTATTACATCACAAGCCTGCACAAGCCTGGTAACATGGTGACATGCACTGATCACAAGTATGGAAGTCTTGCTCACCCAATCAGCTATACCCATGATCGGGCTTCAACTCCTCTCTGGCATCTTCTGGCCAGCGCCATCTTAGATATCTCCCACAAGGTACTTTCATTTTCTGAGCCATGAGGCATTTCTCATAAGCCTCCATTTCCTGGATCCCCACAGCAGACAAAAGGCAGGGCTGGCTCTCCCAAACTCACTCCCTCGGGGCTGGCTCACCCACAACCCCCACATCCAGGGCCAGGCAGGGTTCTTGTAGTCTCTGGCTGCTTTCCTGTCCTAGGAACCCATCTGGTGCTTGCCTGGTGCTGGACTGGTGGTCATCACAGGCTAGCTCCCTGTCCAGGACCCATGGGGTTGAACTGGTCACCACCTGGTCTCAGGCTGCTTTTTCCAGGAATGTTAGGCTACTATTCATTCAGATGTTCATTGGTCAGAGCACTGAATGTAAACATAGCCTCTCTCCTCCTCTCTGCCCACGTACTGATGCACATGTGACAGCCATATCTGCAATGCCTCTAGGGGCAGTACTATTTGTGACAGTAAGAGGTCATTTAGCATCCCCAAATGTCTCCTGGCACTCAGTAGTCATGTTCTTTTGTGCTCTGTTCTTGCTCCTGCTTTTCATTGTGTGCCCTCTGGTCCCTGCTGCCCTGCAGTCTCCATTTCCTCCACAAGACCAATTCCTACGATGTGTGCTACTTTCTATTAAACTGCTGTTCCTAGGGGCAAGGCAGATTTCTGAGACCCTTTCTCTGTGGTATTTGCTCCCTTCCTTTTAGCCATGTAGGCCTTCATATATTTCACCGCCATTGACATGCTTTACTGAGGTCCACTGTTCCAAAAATGAAATCTTGAAAGTTCCTGGGGGCAGAAGGCCAGATGACTTGGGACATGCCTTATTTTCTTTTCTGGGAGATTGCAATCTTCCCTGAATGTTTCTGAAGCAAGACTTTCATTATCTTGGCCCTTATCTGGTTGTTTTTTGGTGTTAAATTTCCCCCATGAGTAGAAGTGGAAGCTGTCCTTTTCCCATTTGGCTCCCAGGTGCCTCTGCTAGTAAAAGCATTTGCTACACTGAATGCAACATTAACAAAGGAAGATTCATCCCTATCCCCTGGCTTCCAAATAGAAGCCAAGCAGTGCAGCAGGTGTTTAACCAGCAGACACCATTCAGTTCCAACACTGAAGAAAATCAACTGTATTGAAAACTTAAGACATTCTTGTCAAGTGAAATATGGCTTCTCCCTGACAACTCTGCAAGAAATATTCCTATTTCTTACTTTAGCATTATTATTTTAAACAGGTGGTTGAGGCTTCAGAAAGATGGTTGCATTGGTTGGGAGACAAAGTTCACAGGAGATAACAAACACACCTAGAATAACAGAATAGCTGCTGTACACAGGCAGCTGATAGGGCCAAAGGAAGGGAACCTTGGCAGCCTGCAGGGCAACAGTGTCTTCTGCTTCCAAGGTAGGGGCTTCCAAGAGCTTAGGCACTCTTAGACTCACTCTAACTGCTCTGGAGACTTTGTTATTTCTAAAGTTCTCCAGATGTATACTAACTCGTGACCCTTCCCCCTCCCCCAGAGCATTCCTGAAATGCTTACATTCCAGAAGGCTTACTGTGCAAGGGGTGAAGGCTAGTGCAATTGCCCAGGGCTGTTTTTCCAGGTGAGCTGGCCCTTCACCAACCTAGGTTTCTGGGAACTCACCCCAGAGCATTGACTTTAGATACAAAAGGCATGTAGTCACAATCAATTCCTCTTTGGTGAGAATTTCCCATTTTAAACTGAGTCTGCTTATATAATATGTCCTCACAGAAATGTTCGTCTGTGTTTTAGGCTAGGTGGGTTTTGTTTTTGTGTGTTGGCTATTTCCCTTCAGTTTTCTCTCACTCTATTTCTTAAATTTTTTTTTTTTTTTTGGTTTTTCGAGACAGGGTTTCTCTGTATAACAGCTCTGGCTGTCCTAGACTCACTTTGTAGACCAGGCTGGCCTCGAACTCACAGAGATCCGCCTACCTCTGCCTCCCAAGTGCTGGGATTAAAGGCGTGCGCCACCAACGCCCGGCTTCTATTTCTTAAATTTATAGTCAGAAGATAGTGTGAAATATATACATATATTTCATATAACGTACATATTATATGCATATGCATATATTATGTAATACATAGAAATATATTAATTTTATATATATTGTATAAATTTATTAATTTATTTATAATTTATAAATTATTATTAATTTATATATAATAATTTCTATATTAATATATAGAAATATATTAAAATTGTAAATATATATATATATATATAGTCACAATTACAATTTTTCTTAAATGTAGGGGACATAGCTCAGAAAATAAAAGCATTAGTCTGACAGTGGAATTCAATTCCCAGAGCCCAGATTAAACAACAAAAACAAAACTGTGGATATGGTGACCTGCGTCTACAATTCCAGCACTCCAATATGAAGGAGATAAGAGTCCTCTGTTTTCCTCTGTCATGGCTTTGTCTTCTTTCATGGTGGTCAGTTGAAATTCAGAGTCAGTGTTGTTTTCTGGTCTTTTGTATGTTTGCCTACCACCAGGGCAGACACTCCATACCTAGCTGCTATGGAGTCATATTCAGGTCTCAGTTCCAGTATCACTTTTTGAAAAACCATTTCTCCAGACTCTTGAGCTTCCAGAGCACGTAGCACTTTCTTCATGGCACTTGGCACCATTTGTGGCTGTATTTCATGGTATTATAATTAGTTTATTTCTTTTCTGAGAGCCTAGGTTTATCTCTGCACCCCAAGATCATGTATGCGTTGATCATTGTTTGTCCCCTAAGCAGAGCACATGATAAAAGTAATGTTGCTTAAACGTTTAGAAGGATGAAAGAGACTTGAGTTGGATTTTTGTACTATACAGCAAATGCTTACATTTATAGCCTAGAACACAGGTGTTTGTACTCACACAGCTATATATCTCTATCATAGAACAACTATGTTTATACAAGTGAGATGACATCACTTTTAAAAGATGCCAGATTATGACATATATTTTTTTCCTTGTAATATTTTATTTAACATTCTTCAACTCACCTGTATGTCAATAAATCATTGTTTAGAAAAATATCATAATGAGATACTATGTTTCCATTTCTCAGCCTCATTAACAACTTAGAACATCAGGGTGAGTCATATTCTTTAGGTAACAAACATATGGCAATGTTAACAGGACCAATATTGATATAACAGAGTCTATGAATCTAAGTTAATGTATATTTGTTTTGTACATATGCATAATAGAATATGTTACCCTATGTTACAGATACAATTATAGCACACAGGGTCTATTTAGGTTGTTAAATATATATGTGTGCATATACATATAGCTTTTTTCCTGCTACACAGCAATTTATTACCAGAAAATAATTTGAGAAATCCTGTTCACAGACAGTGACCATGATGACCTCCCTTTCTTCATGCACTGTCACAGGGGATGGGAGTGACATCTTCAATCCATCCAGTCTTTACCTCTGAGTGAGTAAGAGCTCTGAAGGCTGACTGGGCCCCAGATCCAGGGGTCTTGGCCTGTTTTCTCCTGTGACATGCAGGTTGATATACAGGGCAGTGATGCCCAGCTCCTTACACCTCTGTGCCACATCTTGGGCAGCCAAAATGGCTCCATACGGAGAGGACTCATCTTGGCCAGTGTTTATCTTCATTCCAGCAGTCATTCTGCAGATGGTTTCTGTAGAAAAAAATATATAGCTAATTAAACGATTTAACCAGTATTTATATTATTTTTAATTGGTCAGCAGTGTTAATCCTTAACTCGCCATTATAAATGAATACACACAGACACTGGGTGGATTTTAACAAGCCTAGGCCTGGGTTGTGCAATCCTAGCCCATCTAAGCTAGCTCATAATTCTATTACCCATATATAACCCCATATATACATACGTCCCTTTAGACTATTATTCTCCACACTAAGCTGATGTTCCAGAACACATGGAAGGATCTTCTTTAATCTACCCCATGGCATGTCTTCCTTGTTTACTACTGGCTTCTTCTCCAGCCTTCTTCCTCCCAGATGCTATCTATCTAAAAGCCCCTAGTCCCACCTATCTCTGTCTTTGTCCAATCTCCAGGCCTCAGCATTTATTTAACCAATCAGAGACAAAGTAAGTAACATACAGCAAACAGGACCAATCAACATTTAGAATGCTTAACACTACCCCATCAGGTTTCCTGGCCAGAAAGACTGGTAACATGGACAAAGATATGGAAGGATGCAAAAATGTGGCAGACATCAGATACAATTCCTCCTTCAGCCAGTTGAGGTCCAAGGCTGATGACTTCTTCTTTCTTTTCCTTCTCCTTTCAAGGGGCCATTTCTGAATGTCATCTCTAGACTCCTCTACTGGAACAAGTATTTATAGTTTTTTTTTTGGGGGGGGGGATGGGGTAGAGTTCTTAATTTTAAAAAAATGAAGTCCACTCTGACTAAGAAGAAAAGGTGCTGAGTACTCACAGCATTGGGTCACCCTGCCTCTCATTGAGTAGAGCCCTTACTTACCCTTGGAATTTTCAGCAGCAACCTTTTCACTTGCAAAGGTATTTTAATTCAAATGATAGACATTTAGTTCAAATGATAGCTGTCTTTACACAGAATCAGAGTTGGAGAAACACATTAGGCTACCAGGCATAGTAATTTGAGTCAAATCCCTGAACTGGACTGATGACAAAGCCTTCATTTATTCACCACTGCCTCCAGAACCATCCACAGATCAGTCCAGCAGAAGCAGCTGGCAGAGCTTGGCTGCCATTGATACTCACACTAGAATAACAGTATCTCTGCTGGGTGGAGGAAGAAGTCTCTAAATCTGTACAATTCAAGACTCAGTTCTCTGTGTCTACTCCATCATCCCTTGTAGCAGAAGGCAGGTAGCTAGCTGCTCATATGTGTCCAGGGTAATATGTGGTACAGGCTGGCCTCCAACTTGCTATACAGAGAAAGATGACCTTGAACCCCTGATCTTCCCTTCTCTACCTCCTGAATACTAGGATTATAGGTGTGAACTAACCACTCTTAGTTTATGTGGTTCTGGGGATTGAACCCAAGGCTTTGTGTGTGCTAGGCAAATACTACCAATTAAGCCTAATACATCCCCAGCCCAATTTGTACTTTTTTGTTTGTTTGTTTTTGAGACGGGGGTTTCTCTGTGTAGCCCTGGCTGTCCTGGATTTACTTTGTAGACCAGGCTGGCCTTAAACTCACAGAGATCCACCTGCCTCTGCCTCCTGAGTGCTGGGATTAAAGGCGAGTGCCACCACACCAGCCAATTTATACTATTTTTTTTTTTTTTTTGGTTTTTCAAGACAAGGTTTCTCTGTGTAGCCCTGGCTGTCCTGGACTCACTTTGTAGACCAGGCTGGCCTTGAACTCGCAAAGATCCGCCTGCCTCTGCCTCCCAAGTGCTGGGATTAAAGGCGTGCACCACCACCGCCCGGCTATACTATTTTTAAGAGTTATAAAGTTAGTGTTTTTAATATTCCACCTAAAGAAAACAAGACAAAGTAAGAAACAATCAAAAGCAAAAAGAATCATTAAAATATTTTGAACAGTTACAAAAGACTTTTATTGTTCACCTGACATGTATCCATTTCCCAAACTTAAAGGAAATAGTAACATGGGCTAGACAGATGGCTCAGTCCCTCCCTTCCCAAGAAGAAGAACAACAAAAACCCCAAGAGAAACAGCATGCTGGAGAAGAGAGGCAAGAGGTTCACTGACAGGCCAGCCAGCCAACCTAAGCAGTGAGCCTCAGGTTCCAGTGACAGACTTTGTCTCAAAAAGGGGTGAGGCTGCAAAATGGCTCGGTGGATAACAATGTTTGCCACCAGGTCTGAGGACCTGAGTATAACCCCTGGGACCCATATTGTACTGGTTAGTTTTATGTCAACTTGACACAAGCTAGAGTCACTTTGGAAGAGGGAATCTCAATGGAGAAGATGTCCCAACTAGCCTGGTATGTGGGAAGGGCTGTGATGCATTTTCATGACTGATGATTGATGGTGAGGGCCAAGCTCATTTGCAGTGATGCCACCCTGGGCTGGTGGTCTCGAGTCCTATAAGAAAGCAGGCTGAGCAAGCCATGGGGAGCAAGCCAGTAAGCAGCATCCTCCCTTAGTCTCTGCTTCCGCTCTGACCTCAAGGTTCCTGGTCTTTTTGGGTTCCAGCACTAATATCCCAACAGCTGGAATCTGAAATAAATCCTTTCTGCTCCAAGCTGTTCGATCATGATGTTTCATCACAGCAATAGAAACTCCAGCTAAGATACACATGGTAGACAGATAAAACCAATTCCCACAAATTGTCTTCTGGTACCCATGCACATTCTGTGGCATGTATGCTTCCACCCCCACCCCAAATAAATAATAAGGAATAAAATGTCAAATTTAAAAAAATGTGATGGCACATGAGGAATGACCCTAAAAGCTGTTTTCTGGCTTCCACATAGGCCTTCACACACCACACACATGCACGCCTGGCACACATGCACACCTGCATGCGTGCATGAATGCACGCACCTGCACTTTCACTTGTGTGCACTTGTACACCTCCCCTGAATAGAAACACAACCCACTTTTCTAATATGGTGACTTCACCCTCTAACCAAGCAAGTAGATTCAAAACTGTTTCCAGGTCTAATATGCGTAGCCATGATTGTGTTCCCTTGTTTCTGCCTTGGTATTTTGTAACATGTAGATCAAATTATAAATATATGCCATAGCGACATAATAAAGCAAGATTAAACAGAATCAGCTGCATTTTCCCCAAATGATTTTGAATTCACAACTTTCTTCATTGATTAGCCATTCCATGTGGCTTCTGTTTTTAGACCAGTGCTGACTTCGTTAACTGAGGGTCTTCAACAAGGAGTAATCCACACTTTCATTCTTCAGGAGCTGTTTGTGTACTAGACATGCCTGTGTGGGGGAGCTATAGTTTCTTACCCACATTTATGAGGAAACATGGCAATAAGGCAGGAGAGAAGGGCTCAGGGGCATCAAGAAAAACATACGCGGAAGGAAACAATTGCAGAGGAAGACTGCAAAATCACCCAACCAATGGCTTCATTACCAAGCTGGGACATATGAAAAAGAAACCAAACCCCCAAACCCACACTCTAAACTCTGGAGAAGCCAGTAGATAAGGTATAAAGCATCAAGATTTGGTGGCTCAGATGTGCTCCAGCTCTCTGATACTTCCATTTTCCCGAGTGCTTTGTCTTTCCTGGTACACTATCTGTGTTTCTATTAGTATTCACGTTTCTTGTTCAGTTCTTCATTCTGGGACATGAACCTGGAAATCTCAGTGGGTGCCCTCTGGACCCTGATCCACATTTATAATAGCAATACTTGGAAGAACCCTAGAGAAATTTGAGTTAAAAAGCAATATGTCCTATTTCAACCTTACACTCAGAGGTTATGAAATAACTTTTTCTGAGATGCTGGGGACTGGGTCAGGGAGCATGCATAGGCAAGTGCTGTACCACTGAGCTATTAGCCAGTTCAGGGAAATTTCTCATTAATGATGCATACAGAAGACCTTGAGAAGCATGGCTTTGTACTCATTCTTTAGCCCATGTTGGCTTTGAACTCATTGTGATCTTCCTGCCTCATTCTCCTCATGCCTAGCTTCTTTTCTTGGTACCTAAGTTTGTGTATTCTGGCTTGGAAGAAAAATAAAAACATCAAAGACATTCATAGTTGCTGCTTTGTGGCATATGCATCTTCCAGGAAAGTAGCCCAGCTTTGAAAATATTTGCCAATAGTAACCAAACCCTATTAGTAATAAACCCAAGTGCTTTTAGAAAGTTTGATGCTTTTCTTGCCACTGTGACCAAATGCCTGACGAGATGTGACTTAAGTGGGGAAGGAATTGTTTTGTGCCACAGTTGGAGGGCCCACAGTTTGAGGGTATATGACTCATTGTGGTGGCTCCATAGTTTGGAACTACTCTCATGCTTGTGCAGAGCAGGAAGTGGAATGATGCAGTGTGCAACCAAGGCTGTGCTATGGTCTGTTAAGTCCTCTGTCAGCAACCCTACATCTGTCAACTAGGTCCCAAAACATTTCACAACCTCTCAGAATAGGGCCACCAACTGAGGGCCAGCTGTTCAAACATAGAAGCCTGTCACAGACATTTCACACTTAAACCATAGCAGGATCCTAAAGGTGTCTGTCCCGGGTCCTAATCATTTTGCTATAAAATAAGATCTTGGGGCAGAACTACTGTTTTGTGAGTTACAATGTTATTGGTTAAGGTCAGAGATGGAATAGAGAGAAGCTTTCTAGACCAAGTGGACAAAAACAATGTTAAAATGTGTAGTTTCAGAGGGAACAGACTCCCTCTGTGCAGGTGGAAGAGGCTGGTATAATTAGCCTGCTGTCTGGAGACCGGCTAGTCCTTTAGGGATATGATTACACATGACGGAGCTAATGTTTGAAGCTGTGCCTTGGTATATAGAGAGGAAGGCCTGGTTGATAGGCCCACGCATAAACCCTTTCTGAAATGACAATCAAACCTTTCTCTTGAGGATATTCAATACTTCCTGGGGTGACTGTGATTAAAACAAAAAGAAAAAAGAAAAAAAGATTAACAACTCCAGCTCCACAGAGCTTCGTCTAGTCTAGTCATCTTTGTTTTTTTTTTCTTTTGAGTGCTTGTATGTGTCCCCGTGTGTGTGTGTGTGTGTGTGTGTGTGTGTGTGTGTGTGTGTGTGTGTGTGTGTAGTCCTGAAGTTGATGGTCAGTGTCTTCGCTTTCCACCTTATATATTTATATACTGAAGTAGGGTTTCTCACTGACCCGTGTAGCTCACTGATTCAGCTCGTCTACTCAACTTACAAACTTGTTCCAGAGAGTCCCTGTCTCTCTACTTGTCTTGTGCTGGGATTGAAAGTGGACCTCTGTGAGTTCGAGACCAGTGTGGTCTATAAAGGGAGTCCAGGACAGCCAGGGCTATTACACAGAGAAAACCCGTCTGGCAACAACAAAAACCAACTTCCTTCTTGCTAATTTTCTCAGGTACTTTCTCACAATAATAGAAAGTTGACAAACACACATACCAAAAAAAAATAATATTATTAAAAACAAGCCTATCCAGTAAGATGGATCT